>NEWO01000648.1:186422-197961 GCA_003013225.1 Phalaenopsis aphrodite
TTACTCCCATAGAATTGATGGATATGTGTTCTTTATTTTACACTGAAGAGATTAATATATCCACTGATTTTGCTTCTGAACAAAATAAATCACAACTATCTCTCTACTCTCAATGAGGTTAGAGCAAGAGCAAGTAAAGAGGTAGAGAGAGTAAAAATTAATCAAAAAACAAAAGATCCTATAAGAATTATTTTTGTCAACAAACAAAATCTAGAAATAGATCTACGAGTCAGATTTGTAGGAAACTAGAACATACAATACCTATTTGCGATAATCTTCTTAATATTAATTATCAAACTACAAAAACTCAAGATAATGCAACATTTATTACACAAAAACTTCAAATATTGACTGGTATCTTCATACATGAGACACTACACTTATTACAATACTTTAAACAAACTTCACCATTTAGAACATTGCCATGGTAATGATTTGGTGTTGATTAGAAATGGGGAGTCTATTCTCATACAAAACATAAGATCATTGAGCATACCCACCCATAATATTTTCTCTCAATGATATTTCATTCTCCGTTCTCCACTTATATCACAAAATTTTCTCTCCATATCTTAGATAATCTATGATAACAATTACTCAATTACTTTTGAATCATGTTGCTATATAATCAAGAATGAGTTAACTCAGTAAGTTCTCCTAGAAGTCCCATGAATTCATGAACTTTACCCTATTGTCATACCCAAACAAGATCTATTATCCATAAAACATAATGTAGACATATGACATAAAAGGCTTGGACATGCCAATCAACAATGTATTGTCGTCATTGTAAAACATCAACCACAACTACATATTCCTAACAAATTTTCTAATTGTACTTTTGTAATACTACAAAACATCATACATAACCTTTTACTATGTCTAGTATTCATGTTTACACACCATTAGAGCTATATCACATTAATGTTTATGGTCCCTTTCCACATTCCCCTATTGATTACAAATACTACTTTTTTTAGACGATCGTTTTAGCTACACTGGATATTTCCACTGATGTATAAAATTGAAGTTCTCTTTAATTTCATTAAGATCAAGAGAAAAGTTGAGCTTGAAATCAACACACATTAAAATATTATGAACTTTTGGGATAAGAGAGCATAACAATTTCCTAATTATATATTATTTAAATAATTGAATTATTCAATAGACAACATGTTGTTGACCTCAATTTTGAGGTCTTTCTTTCTTCCCCTCTTCCCAGAACCTAAAATCTAGTCTTAGGGTTTTTTATTTGACTCCTAGAGGACTAGACCGAGACCTGAAATATTTAGAAATTCGAGTCATTTCTTCGCTCTTTGAAGTTTCATATGGACGGTTTCAGATCTTCAACATTTGATCGAGTCGTTTGAAAAGCCTAAGGCATATTGAAGCTCCTAAAGGACTAGACCGGTCTTCACATAAGTGACATATTGAAGCTCAAATTTAACTCCTATTGAAATTTGAAGGACATAGGTGAACCCCATGATGTGTGCGACTTTCTGCCGCGAGCATTTTACTTGACTTAGGTTGTCACTTATGTGAGGATCAGTCAATGATATACTCATTAAATAACTCTGATTGGACCAAAATAACTTTTTGATCTCAACACGGGCGAATTAAAGTTAAATTGGTACGTTATTCAACGAATTTGTCTGGGTGACCTCAGATGACTAAACGAACTGAGCCGGTGCGTCCTGGACGTCGATTTTAGCTAGGAAGTACACCTATTTTGTTGGGACACCGGGCACGAATGACTTGCACAAAATTTGATATTTTTCTTTTTATAAAAAATAAAAAAATCTTTTTTTTATATAAAAAAAGTTTTAAAAAAGTCCCTAACTTACTCTCCCTCACATGCACGCCTCCCCTTTCTCCTTTTAGGACCGAGCTGTGCCTTAGCCCCTTTGCTCTTCTTAGCCGTGTAGTAGAGCCTTTCTACGGTTTCTCCGGTCACCTTCTTCCTCTTCGATTACGACCGACCTTCATTGCCAGTCACTTTCTTGTAACAGTTTTTCTCGCGCAATGAGTTTGGTAGCCCTATCATTCTTGGGTTTGTGTGTTTCCCTTGTCGTGAGCCCCTTACCCTCTCAATGGCTATAAATACCCCGTAGTGGGGAGGCACGGGACCCGTTGTTTGTTACTCTGAGGAAGGATCGTGAGCTAGTCTGTTTCTTGATTTGGGCATTCTTATTTCTTAGTTTTCTTTTACAATCCCCTGGAAGTAAGAATCCTTCCTTCTCTTTGTTTTATTCTTAACCGAAGGATGGGATATATGTTGCAATATGATCCTTCTTATTCATAGATTTTCCTCTCATTAATTTTGCCTCACTTCTTATATGTTACAGAAATTTTTACGCTTAAATTTTTATCTATCAAGAAATGAGGTCTTCTCTTTTGGCTTACATTGTTAATGAATATTGAATATTAAGCATAGTTTTGTTTTAAAAAAAAAAAGTTAGATCCATGGATACGAAATGCTTATTGGAAAAGATTGGCTTGTTCTTGAAATGCTATTATCCATTTATTTCACCTATAAATAGCATGAAAATAATTTTAGGACTGGCAGGGAAAGATTTATTATTATGAGAAGAAGAAGTTTATACTTCAGTTTGATCACTCTCATTACCGTTGCTCCTATTTGAACATATGTTGGAGATCATTTTTTATACCTATTTGGGGCTCGGTCCTGTTCTTCTTGTTGCCCCTTATTCGAACATATGTTGGAGATCATTTTTTTATACATGTTTGGGGTTCGGTCTTTTTCTTCTTTCTACCCCTTGTTCGAACACATGCTGGAGATCATTTTTTATACTGGTTTGGGGTTTGATTTTGTTCTTCTTGCTGTCCCTTGTTTGAACACATATTAGAGATCATTTCTTAGAGCTTTGAATACTTATTTAGGGCTCAGTTTTATTCTTCTTGGTACCCCTTGTTCGAACACATGTTGGAGATCATTTTTTATACTTGTTTGGGGCTCGGTTTTGTTCTTCTTGTTGCCCCTTGTTTGAACACATATTGGAGATCATTTTTTATAGCTTTGAATACCCATTTTGGGAGCCCGTTTCTATGTTTCTTGCTGCTCCTTATTCAAACAGATATGAGAAATTATATTTTGGTTTTGAGAAACTATTTTGTTGTTTGGTTTCTTCTCTTTTAACTGTCCTTTATTCGAGCATGTATGGATATATGACCGGTTTCTATGTTTCTTGCTGCTCTCATTCAAATATATATCGGAGATCCTTTCTTTTGGATTTGAATTTAATTTGGAGCTGCATTTTTTGCTCCTCTTGCTGCTTTCATTCGAATATAAATTGGAAACCTTTCTATTAGTCTTGAACATTAGTTTGGAACTGTTGTTTTTGTTCTTTTTGCTGCCTTTACTCGAATATATATATGTTGGAAGCTTTATCTGATGGTTTGAAGAACTATCCAATGGCTTGGTTCGTTTCTTTTTCTCTGCTTCCATTCAAATATATGTTAGAAACCTTATTTGGTGCTTTGAGGAGCTATTTTAGTATCACAGTTTTGCTTTTTGCTGCTCCCTTATTCGAGTATATACTAGAATATTTTTTTTTTTGTGTGTTTTTAATGTTGGTTTGGTGTTTTATTTTTAAGCTTCCCATTTTTGTTATTCTTATTCAAATGTATTTTGGAACTCATTATAACACTTTGAGATGTTAGCTTTGTGGTTTACCTACATTTCTCTGCTTCCTGTTACCTGCCCCCTGTTCGGAAAATATGTTGGGTGCAAATTTTGGGTTTTTCTTTCTGGTGGCTCAATTTTAGCCCCTTTTTTGAACTCGGGTCCATTTCTAGATGACTCGGTTTGGTCCCCCTTCGTTGCTTACTTTTGCTTGGTGATGGCTTAGAATTTGTCCATTTGCTGGACTCGGGTTTGATTGGTGATGGTTCAGTTTTTGCTACTTTTACTTCTTGGCTCTCTTTTGCTTGTGAAATATATTATATGGTGGTTTGGATTCTAACCACTTGTTGGACTTGACTTCCTTGTTATATAAATTTCATGGGTTTGAACTTGGAAACATGAGAATAGAAACTTATTTCTCCTTGGAAAATTGATAGAGAATTCAATAATCATATGTACAGGTTTATAGTTTGAACCTAAAAGTGGAAGGTGTATGTTTTAGAAATACTTAAATGATTACTTCTCTCATTTTCTTGATATGAGATATATAAAATTTTGCTAGATGAGCATATGAAACATTAAAGTGGCTTATAAGTTTGAGGCGCGGGGTAGCAGGCAATGATATAAATAACCATTGCTCAGCTTCGCTTATTGCTGAAAATATAGAAAATCAATATTCAATTAGTGAGATGTCCTTTCACCCCTTAAGTCGTCAGAAGCTCTAACCCTTTTCAAAAGGCTTCAGAATTGGTAGTTAGAAAAGAACAGATACTACAGGTTTTACACAAACACTACACTTATAAAAGAACAGATATTGCACTTGCAAAAGGAACATATACTCTTTTCATACACTACATAACAAATACTACGACATAGAAAGACACTATGCATTACACTCTTCACAAAATATACTACACGATAGATATCACAAGAATATATATTATATTTATGCTAAGAGTCTAGACACTACACATCACCCATCCTAATATCACACATAGGTGCACCCCACCATGATAAGTTTCAAATACTATCTCACATGGGTATATTACACCTTTGACAAGATAAGCCTAGATACTATTTGGGTTCACATATCCTTTAAATGATAGGGTCTATGACTGCATAATTATAGGGGTGATTCGTTGGTGACCTCTAGTTCATATTGATAGGTTGACTTCGATATATCAGTTGCCTGTGGGATTGAGATAAAAAAAGGTCTAGTCTGAGCCTAAACCCAAATTAAAAGATAATGTCCCACTTTAAATTTTCATATGCTTATCACTTAGCCTTTCTTTTATAATCTGTAAATGTTTATCTAACCATTTTATATTATGCAATTGCAATATGTTTTGTAGCATCGCCAGAATTAATCAGTTACATTTAGTTGTTTCAATTTTACTTTTTTTGCTGCATATTTATTTCTTTGCTGTGTAGTCTTTCTTTTCCTTATTTTGCTTTGCTTTCATAGTTTTCCTTCAGTCTTTTTCTGTCACAGTACTTTATTATATAGTTGTTTCTTCTCTTTACTGCATCGTCCTATAAACATTCACATGTATTTATACTTTCAAATATTGTTTTCCTAGTATGTTTGTATAATGCCCTAGGATAGGTCGTTCAATGCATGATTTTCTCTTTTCTTTATCCTTTTCTCGAGGCAAGATGACGACATTGTCAATTGGCGATTCATCTCCGAGCAGCGATCGGGACTACAACAGATGATGGAAAGAGGAGCTTAAACCAAACTTCAATAGATTTAAATAAAATACTTATAGGGTGTCGAGGTCGTTCGTCTGGAACGATGTAAATCCTCACATTATATTTTAGGAATTTCTACGATTTTATATCGTACAATATAAGTCCTAAAATTTTTCGGATTCCAAAGTCGTTATCTGGTACGACATAAATCCCCACATTCCCTCGTGTCATTTATATATGAAATGTTGATATAAGCTTTGAATATCTAAATAACTTGCATGACTGAAATATCATATAATTTCTTTTTCAAAGATGTAAAGCCAAACCATAGGTTAGTTTGGGATGTCATTGAATCTTCCTCAGTATCTTTGACATCTCCTACTTTTTGCTCCTTTGGATTCTGAAAATAATTGTTCCTATTCGAACTTATCTCACTTGATTTTCCTATAAACAATCGTGGAAACCTGAACGGTGAATTCTTGAAGATGAAACCTCTAATCATTATCGATAGTTTTCTCAAATGACTCCTGTCATTTGGGATGTAATTAACTATAGGGGTTTTCCTCTATAGGGAATTAAGAACCCAGATTAATCTAAACTCTATCTAATCTGTGTATTAGATAGGGGAACTTGTTGGTTATAAATTGGCAGACAAAAATAGAATCATAAACAATTAAGTTTAGATAGTTACGCCTACTAATAAATGATTTGATCATCCTTTGAGATGATATATCATTTATAGTATCTTGCTCAGTTATTTAAACTAATTGATATATGAGGTATATCCGATTTCATCATTTTTAAAAAATAAAAAATATCATTTTCACAAAATTAAAATTACATTATATATTATACTAAGTTAAAATTTTAAAATCTTATTTTCAAAAAGACAATTAGCCGACACATGTCCATATACTCAACAAAAAAATGGATGGGTGGAGTGTAAATGCATATAGATTCTTGATTCCACCAAATCTTTACTTGCATATTACAATATTCCTACATCAATTTAGTTGGAAACTGTTACCACAACATTATATTTGATAAACAGTAGGCCCTCACCCACAATTGAGCCTATCACCATATCACAAAATATGCAAAACTCCACCAAATTATCAAATCCTTAAAACCTTTGGCTATGTTAGTTATGGTTGGCTTTCACTAGTACATTAAAATAAACTTCAACAATGAGAAATTTCTTATTTTTTATTAGATATTGATATCATACCAAAAAAGAAAAAAAAAGTGTTTTATACCAACATAGAAATTCAACATGTCCATTAATTTTAGCTTTGATGAGAAAACTTTTCCATATGATCGATTAATCAACAAACCCATTGACAGTAACAACTCCTACTGACTCCAACCACCAACTTTACTACCCACCTCTATCAATAACACTTAATTCATAACTTCTTAAAAAAATCTAACTACCTGACCAAGAATCTCATCGCATTCATTACACACTCAATACTCAGAATCTAATCCTAATATCATCACATCACCTACTCCTCCACCTTGTCATCATATGAGAATTCACTCTAAATCTGAACACTTACCACCAAAATGGAACTTCAACCTTCAAGGCATTCTTAGACAAGAAATTGAATCTCATACTTATAGTCTTACACTAAAGCACTCAAGAAAAAATATGGAAACAGGTAATGACAGATTAAAGAGCTTCAAGCACTATAAATTCAAGGCACATGGACTTCAGTTCTGGATTTAATAAACAAGAAAATAATTAGACGCAAATGAACTTACAAAAGTAAACATGATCCTGATGGTTCAATAATAGGGTACAAAATAAGATTGACAGCTTAAGGGTATCAATAAGAATATAGTCTCAATTACAAAGATACATTTAGCTCAGTTACAAAATTTCCAACATTCAAAATTTTACTTATAATTGCTCTTCATCATCAGTGTCAAGTACTCTAGCTAAATGTTTAAAATGCATTTTTACGTGGAAATGTTGATGAGACCATATACAAGAATAAAGCACTAGGTTATTTGGATAATCAACATTTTAATCATGTATCCCTCACCATTTATGGTATTAAGCATTCTCCCAGGTAATGGTTTACAACCTTCACTCAAAATCTCATAAAAAATGAACTCACACAAAATAATACAGATCATCTTTACTGATATTCAACATCAAACTAGTATATCATAACTTTTGCTACATGTAGATGATATATTACTTACAAGAAACAACACTGACTTCATTCAACAACTTTATACGTGGTATGCAAAACAAACTCTCAAAAAAAAAGCAAGATTAGTTTCTATTTTTATTGCATTCATCATCTATCCTAAGAAAAACTACCTAATCCTATCACAAAGATACAATGCAGCTAAAATTATGTGAAGAGTTGCAATGGCCAATTGTAAGCCTTTTTTCAATCCTTTTTCATATACAAATATCCTAAAACTTGAACATCAATGACCGTTTGCTAATCCTACACTATACAAACATTTGGTGGGTTATCTTATGTATCTCACTATAATTAGAGACAATTTATTATTTGATGTAAATCAACTGTCTCAACATATTCATCAACCAATTTGTATACATTTTCAACATCTGAAAAAAGTTTAAGGTACATCAAAGGTTCTCTCAATATTGGGCTTCCAATTCTTTGAGTTCCTCTTATTTTTAGTTCATATTCTAATGCAAGTTAGGCTAGTGATCTAGAAGATCCTAGATCAATAACAAGTTATTGTCCATATGTGGGTGATAATCATACTTCATGGCAAGTGAAGAAGGAACCGACAGTTGCTAAGCTCTCTTCAGAGGCTGAATGTAGAACTTTATCATCTACAACCATGGATATTAATTGACTTAAATGTTTCCTTAAAGAGTTTGAAATATGTATTTAGCAACCAAACATCATTAATTGCGACAATATATCAGTTATGAAACTAGCACAAAACTCTGTGTTACATGTGACGCTTGCTTATATTCTTACACAAGATCAAACAATAATACTTAAAAAGTCATTGCGAACACAAAGATTTGTTAAGCTTAAACATAAGTTGACATTGTCTTTCAAATATATTAGCTTGAGGGAGATGATATCAATATTGAAAACAACAAGATACATGTGGAAGAAATAGGAAATTCAACATCTAAAAACCAATCTTAACATCTTATTGATAACAACCTGCAACTAATTGTATCAAACTCATTCTAAACTTCTCCCAACAATCACTATATAAAGACCACTTTGGTACATTGTTATTTGTTTGCGTTGGAACCTGATATTTCCTGGTCTCACTACGGGATCTAGCTCCCGATCGTCGCGCCTCGCTTAGCTTCGCGAAGAGTCGTGTCTCACGCTCCCGTTCGCGAACTGTAGGCGCCAACCGCTCCCGTCTTCTTCTATTGTGAAGAAAAACATCCCTTCACTCCCTCCTATTCGTGATAAAAGGTATTGCTCAACTCTCCTTCAGTTAGAGAAGTCACGATTTTGGGTTCTTCTTCGGGCTTCCTCGGGATAGACGAAGAGTTCTTTGGGTTTCCTCTGGATAAAATGAAAAGAAGTACAAGGAGTTGTTACTTGTAGCAGAAGAAAGAAGAAAGAAGATGAAAGAAGAAGAAGAAGAAGAATGTTCTCCCTTGGCTTCTTCTTGGTGACTTGTGGCAGAAGAGAAATTAGGTTTATTTCTCTTATTAGTTTGTCCTCTTCGGTGTATCTCGGTGTAGAGTTTCTTCTGTGATCTCGGTGCACAAAGTGAAGAACAGAGAGCAAATAAGTGAGAGATTCCTCTTGTATGTTGAAGTGATCGACTGGTGTAGATTTCTTAAGTAGTAAAATCTTCTACAACTCCGTGGACTTAGGCAATTTGCCGATCCACATAAATCTGTATGTTATTTTCTGGTGTGATTTTTCTTGTTCTATTTTTTTGCTTCATCTATCGTTCTCCTATTTGATTTATATATATACTACATCAACTTGTGTATATCTATAATCTCGCAACAACAACTGGTATTAGAGCTTTGTTCGGATTAGAGGAAGAACGATGGATGCAAATGAAGTGAAGGTTTCAGGGATCGAGAAATTCAATGACATAGATTTTGGTTATTGGAGAATGCAAATAGAAGAATATCTTTATGGGAAGAAACTTCATCTTCCGTTTTTTGGGGAAAAGACCTGAAAAGATAGATGAGACTGAATGAAATTTGTTGGATCGCCAGGTTCTGGGAGTTATTCAGTTGACCCTATCGAGGCCCGTTGCACACAACATCTTCAAGGAGAGGATGACTGCATATCTCATGACAGTCTTATCAGGTATGTATGAAAAGCCATCAGTGAATAATAAGGTGTACTTGATGAAGAAGTTATTCAATTTGAAGGTGGTGGAAGGTGTTTTAGTTGCTCAACATCTAAATGATTTCAATACTATCACAAATCAATTGTCGTCTGTTGAAATTGATTTTGATGATGAGATACGTGTGTTGATATTGTTGGCATCATTATCAAATAGTTGGGAAGACATGAGGATGACAGTTAACAGTTCTGCAGGTAAATCTAAACTGAAATGTGATGATATTTATGATTTAATTTTGCCTGAGGAGGTGCGTAAAAAAGATTATGGCAAAATCTCAGGTACGAGTTCGACACTGAATCTTAATTTCAGAGGGAGATCACAAGACAGTAACTCAAATAAATGGAGATCAAAATCAAAGTTTGGTCAGCAGACAATTTGCTGGAATTATGGCAAGACTAGTCACATAAAGAGGAACTGCAGGAATCCCAAGAATATGAAGAATGAAGCGCAAATGTGGTATCTGAAGAAGTATAAGATGCACTATTGTTGACAGTTCATAGTTTTGTTGATAATGGATGTGAAGAGGATAGTGGGTCCGGGGCACCCATTCTTATTGTCCCACAGACAGATGGTGGACAACCACAAAACTATGAAAGAATCTTGCAAGATGAAATTTTGAGTAAGTGGGAGCTGGCAGAACTTCCACCAGGGAAGAAGACATTACACAACAAGTGGGTGTACCAGATGAAGACTGAGTGTGATGACAGTAAAAGGTACAAGGCCAGACTTGTTGGAAAAGACATTTAGTAGATGCAGGATATTGCCCATGCAGTGGGAGTTATAAGCAGAGATAAGGGTAATCCAAAAAATAGCTTGGAGGTACAAAGTTATGTTAATTCTGCTGATATGTTGCTGAGTGTGTTACTCTTGAGAAATTGAAGTTGTGTACAGCTTCAGTTGGACTTCTGGAGTTAAGATAGGGCTTTGAGTTACAGATTTGGAGGATTCAAGGTGGAGGATTCAAGGTGGAGGATTCATGGTGGAGGATTCAAGTTGGAGGATTCATGGTAGATGATTCATGTTTGAAGAAAAGGGCGACGTCGCCAGTGGAGGATATCAGTTCGAGGAAAGAGATGTTCTAGCTTGTGTATCAGTCTCCAAGTGGGAGATTGTTAGCGCAGGAGCCCGATAATTCCCGCTCCTGCTCCGATTTCTCCAACTCCCGCTAAAGGATACTGCTCCTGATGGTCGCGTCTCCCGCTACCGTTCACGAACCGTAGGCGCCAACCTATCCCGCCTAGTGAAGCATCCCTTTGCTCTCTCTTGTTCGTGATAAAAGGTATCGCATGACTCCCCTTCAGTTAGAGAAGTCATGATTTTGAGTTCTTCTTCGGGCTTCCTCAGGATAGAGAAAAAGTTCTTCGAGTTTCCTCGGGACAGAAGGAAGAGAAGTGCAAGGAGTAATTACTTGAGGCAGAAGAAAAAAGAAAAAAGAAGAAGTTTGTTCTCTCTTGGCTTTTTCTTGGTGACTTATGACAGAAGAGAAATTGAGTTTATTTCTCTTGTAAGTTTGTCTTCTTCATTATATCTTGGTATAGAGTTTCTTCGGTGTATCTCGGTGTAAGAGAGAGAAGAAGAGAGAGCAACGAAGTGAGAGATTCCTCATGTAAGTCGAGGTGACCGACTGGTGTAAATTCCTCAAGTAGTAAAATCCTCTGCAATTCCGTTAATGTAGGCAATTTGCCAAACCACGTAAGTCTGTGCGTTCTTTTCTGGTGTGATTTTTCTCGTTTTTTTTTTCGCTTTGTCAATCGTTCTCCTATTTGATTTATATATATATATCACATCAACTGATGTATATCTATAAATCTCGCAACAACAGTTATTTAGGATATTGAATACATAACTTTCTGCATTTTCCCAATC
>NEWO01000648.1:198509-210896 GCA_003013225.1 Phalaenopsis aphrodite
TATATATATATATATATATATATATATATATATATATATATATATATATATATATATATATATATATATATATATATATATATATGTTGACATTTGCAGTTGCAATAATAAATGTATTTCAATTTGAGCATGATTTTAGCATAAAATTAGCTCAGGATGAACAGCACCAATTACACACGTGAGCTGTAGGTTAATAGTTAGTGTACCCTAAGTTAAGCAAATGATTAAGCTAATGATAAGCTGATTCTCAATAAAGTACAGTCTGTTAATAATATAATATATTTAATTAATCATCCATGTCAGATAATTAGCACCAATTAAGGATTAGGTTGTAATTAAATAATATTCAATATAGTATTGATTCATGTCTCCAATCATGAGTTCATCCCATGTTAGGAGCACATGGCATTCCGGTGAAAGACGTCACATATCGGCATCCTTCCCTTTCCTAAACTAATTCCTAACTGCTAATAGAGATTAACACCTAAAATAATATGGTTATCCTCAAACAAAATCTTAATGCAGGGCATCAATTAAGAAGATACCTGTGGAGACAAAAAAGGTCCACTGGTATAATTATTTCAAATTGATTGGAAAAATTTTAAGATGTAAAAATTCCAGACATACTTTTCTGGAAATATCAGGCCGTGCTCTACATTTAGATAAATTACCAGACTACATTCATTAGTTTGTCTTTTTGTTTGAATAAAAATCTTGATGGTTTTGAGCTGATAGAAGGAATATAATTAAATTAGCAAGTTTAAAGGTTATAAATGAGTATGGATTGAGTTTCAAGTCTTATTTGGTTTGAATTTTTAAGCAGAAGCTTAAATTTTTATTTTTTTCCAACTTGTAAATTTACTCAGCTAAATATATATATATATATATAAGAATCGGTATTTGACAGAGGCGAAAATACCGATTCCTTATGTGCTAGGCCCTATGGTGAGAAACCCACGTCATGTGCAATTATTCAAGAACTACCGTGGGGATTCGAGTCCTAATAGTTGTACCAGCAAAAAAAATATTATGAACAGAATATGGTGTTTAATTATAGCAGTAACTTTGCATTGGATGCTAAAATTTGAGCTTTATTTAGCACTGTATCCTGCTTGTGCAGCTTCATAAACATTTTGTAAACTTTGTTTAGCCAAAAATTGAGTATAATATCTATGATTGGTTCTTTTGTCGACTCATATAGAGAACGAGAGATACATGGATTGCCAGTGGTCAGTTAAAAAATCAAACAATATCCAAAAAAAAAAAGTTGTCAAAAGAAATCATGATATATGCCTCAAAGCAGGTTGGATGTGCCATGAGTTTACTGTGGGACATGAGCGGGGTAGAGCGGTGCCTACTATTTGCTTGTCAGCAAATCTACATGGCGCCTCTCCTGTGACCCAGTGTCAGAACATGGGCTCTTATTAGGGTTATATTTTTTCAATTTCTATAGAGTGAAGGAACATATTAAATGGGATAGTTGTTTAGGTAAAAATGGCCCGATTGATTTATTCTTAATTTTATTTTATAAAAATCTTTAAATTTGTTTGATTGAGAGCAAGATCAGCCGTTGAAATGGTGGTAAGAAGTAAATCTAAAATAATCTATTAATTATTTTATATTATATGAGCTAGGGCTTTTATAATGTATTCGGAATAGGGCTGCAAACAAGGTGAGCTCAGGCTTGGCTCGTATATCAAATGACTCATGAACAGTGTGTTCGTGTTTGACTCGTGTTCAGCTCAAAATTAACTTGTTAGAATACAATACTGAAATAATAATTAATTTTTAAATAAAATTAAAATAATAATATTTCTAAAAAAATGTTTGTATAAAAATTATTTAATTATAATTTATAATATTTAATTTTATGAATATTTATTATGTGCATGTATATGTATGTGTGTGTGTGTACACACACATACACACATACATACATGTTTTTAATTTTGTGCTTATATTGACAATATTAAAGTTGTAGCAAAACATTCATATAAAAGTATGCTTTACGTCTTCTCATTTGCTAATCTAAATTGATGTTTTCAATATATATATCTCTAAACCCTAAAGCTCCAAAGATTTGATCATCTACATAAATCTCATATGCTGTTGGAACTAATTAATCGTGTAAAGCATGCTTGTTCTTATTATTAAACGACCTTTTTTCCTTAGATGTGGTTACTTTGACATTTAGTGTTTCAATAGCACGGATTGGCACTAAGATAGATAGATATAAGATGAAATCAATCACCTTATCATCTATAATAATCTTTCTATTACCGATTCTCTTTCTCTAGAAGTTAACTTCATCAATTATTCCTTCATTAATTTTAAGAATGTTAGCATCCCCTAATAAATTGAATTTATCATGATTAAGAATATTTAAATATATCAAAAGTTACTAAGATCTCAGTTGATATATTTATGCATTATCAACTTGCAATAAATCTTACGGGCTATAATCGCTGTAAGAGCTATAACCGAGCTATATGTCCGTACTGATTGAATGCCGCTGCTCCATGTGCTTTCCTTGTATGCACTTGAAATATTCTCATATGAATTGATCACGCATATATTAATTTAACGTTGTCCTTTACTACAAATTACTCGGTCACATGACTTTTATGAAATGTACAATTGTCATGAATCAGCCTATGCATGAAACTAAACTTTTTGACAAACGGCTAGTTACAAAAATTATTTTATAAAATTTTAAACACTACATTACATTAATAGCCGATAATATACATTTTGTTAAGCGGCCGCGAGGTGTCACCTCCGGCAGAAATCAATGATGAAGATTACGTTATGGAACATATCATGCCGCCGAATTCCCAGTCTTCAGCAAACTACGTTCTTCACGTGGCCCAAATACATCTACGGGTCAAGTTTCCAGTTGGCGATAGCGCAGTGTCGGCAAGCGAGAAACCATAGCCATGCATTCTGCATGGTGGAACCAAAAGCTTGGCTTCAAAAGGCCGGCGCACGTCTACTTCTAGTTCTCATGTGCTATTGTCTCCGTTGCTGTTGAAGCTGTTATATATTTTATGATTTGTTGAAATGTCTGGAGAATTATTATTGCTAGAGCGGAAAAATTATTAGGGAGGAGGAGAGAGCTGGTCCCTCCCGATTGGGCGTCCGCAGTTGTTGATTCTTTTATGTTCGTATTTAAGTTTTTTAATACGAAATAATGGAGGAAAAAATATTGTATCAACGCATGTGTGAGGTTGCGTGTTTGTGCATGGCACACTCAATGTGCACATGTGCGGGCCTTCGATAATTATTTAGATGATGAAAAAAAGATACTCAAATCTGTATTCAAGTTTTCAGTCTGATTAAATTTGAATTCAGAGAAATAAAAAATATACTCCTATAATCTGAACTGGTTGAAACAACATATGAACATAACTTGTGTGACTTGAGATTGACTCAAATATAAGAACTTGTATCAAATGACATTGCTCTTGTTCTTGATGGCGGTCAAATTTGATGTTGCACTTCAAACTAATGGGTATTCTATATTTGATTGTCATTTAGATTTAATACTTTAATTACAGTCCTTAAGCTTTTTATTTTTATTTTTTTAGGAAATCTAATAATTAATTGATACCAAATAAAGGATTACGAAGACAGATAAGAAGTTTCCTACACCAAAGTATTACTCTGTTGGTTTCTTGAAATGAAAAAGAAGAGAAAACTTAAGAAAATTGTTGTAGATTGAAGGGAAAATAGAACCACACCTTTTGTGTAGCCTTACGATATTTTAAAGCTAGGAGCTAATAACAAACTTATTAGAAAAGACCTAAAAATCAGCCAAGAAAGTAACAAGAAACAAAATTCAAGAAAAAATAGCAACTAACTCCTAAAATTAAGGAACAAACTAAATTCAAATAAACCTAGACTCAATAAGCAGTCCTAAGCATGTATTCCAACACTCCTTGCTTTAGGATCTGCGAACACCAAGTTTCTGCCTTAGAAACTCAAACTTGCTATTGGAAGTGACTTTGTAAGCAAATCTGTCAACTGATTTTCAAATTTGCAGTAAACCAGAGTCACAAATTCTTCTTTCTGCATTTCTTTTAGAAAAAATAATTTGATGTTGAAATGTTTAGTGTTCCCATGAAACATTGGGTTATGAGAAATGACAATGGTACAAATATCAACACCATTGGTAGTCAATTGCATGTTGTCACCAAAAACCCGAATGAGTTTTAAATCACTTAAGCAAGCTTTATCGACATCGTCTTCCAAATCCGCATGCTTCGTTATTGGCACCATTTTGATGAAGCCTAAGCTTGACTCGAGTTTCTCTTCCAGCACTTGTTTTGTTGAACTTTGTTGCCTTTGAACTTAAGATTGCAAAGCAATTACAAATGTTAACACATCCTCTTTTTCTTTTGCAACAAATAATACTTTTTCAACGACATCTTTTAATAGAGCTTTCACACCTGCCTGTGAAACCCTACTCTTTTCTTCAACTCAAACTACAACCACTTCTAATAAAACAACATGTTCTCTAGCTTTTGTGAGCTTAGAACACCAAAAATGTGCCTCTTGAAGAGCAAAGTCTCTTTTGAACAGGATCTCTCTATCTCTGCTAAATGCTACAACCTTTTTTTTATTCTCTTAACTTGAAAATGGTTTGTTGAAGTTTTTTATTTGAATTGTTGGCCTGTCGTTCAATTTCTGTGTAAGCAAGCCTCCTCTCTTCATCCATAGCAAGAGCTACAGATGCAACTACTTCAAAAGCATGAGCTGTCTCAGTTAACTTGTCTGCTAACTCACGTATGGTTGAATCTCTTGCACGTAATTCTTTGGCTAATTGCTGAAGTTCTTCATCTTTAACTCAAAATGTTTCCTTCATTATCATAAGATCATCTAAATTGCCTTCATTACCCTCATTAATCAATGAAACTTCTAGTGAGTGGGCATGTTTTACAGAACTTTCAATGGGAAAAGAGCCAAAAACCTCTTGCTCCTCCTGCATTCGATTGAATGAAAAAATCCTCCCTGCCATCTTAACTTCAAACATCCTTTAGCCTGTAGCATCCTCTATCACACAAGCCTTCTCCATAAACATCACTTTGAATCCCTTTTCTATTAATTGACCAACACTGAATAAGTTTTGATCAATATCTGGTACATAGAGAACATCGGTGATCAACTAGGTTCCTGAACATCTTGCAATGGTTATGGTGCCCTTTCCTTTGACTGCAATATATTCACCATTTTCAATTCTGACCTTCTTGAACTCGGTGCTCTTCAATTCCTCGAACAACACCTTGTCATGTGTCATATGATTAGTGCATCCACTATCAATGAGCTAGTTTTCACTTGTTTCAGTACTCGTGAAACAAGTTGCAACGAAAAGCTGGTCATCTTCTTCTTGATTTGCCACTTGTGCTTCATCTCCTTGTTGTTGATCTTTATTCTTGCAAATGATAGATTTATGTCCCATTTGATTACACTTGATGCACTTTGCATCTGGTCTACTCTAGCATTTGAAAGAAGGATGACCTTTCATGCCACAATGTCAACATGGATGATAATCATTCTTTTGTCCACTTGTAGCTTGAAATTTCTTGTTCTTGGGCCTCCTATTCTTTTCATCATCATGATGCTTGATTGGAAGAGCTCCTTCGACGGCTCCTTCTTGCCTCATTACATGCCTCTGCTCTTGTGCTTGTAATGCACTTAAGAGATATGCCAAAGAAATCTTCGACAGATCCTTCATGTTTTCTAAGTTGGTGATGGTAGCCTCAAATCTTTCAGGCACTGTTACAAGAATTTTATGAACAATCCTTGAATCTTCCAGAAAAGAACCCAACAATTTGAGACAATTTGCTATATTGAGTAGTCTGTCGGAGTACTCCTTTATGGATTTTGTCTCCTTCATCTTTTGCAATTCAAAGTCACGAACCAAGTTTAGCACCTGCATCCCTCAAATTCTTTCATCTCCTTCATACTCGGATTTGAGATAATCCCAAATCCCTTTTGTCGTTTTCAACGACATGATACGAGTGAAGATCGTATAGGAAACTGCAGCAAACAGGCAAGCTTTTGCCTTGAACTTCTTTGTCTTCTTCTCCTTTTGTGCTTTAATTTGTGTTACGGTGGGATTTTTAGAGAGAAGAGGAATGTCATAGTCTTCTTCCACTGCTTCCAAGAGATCCAAAGCTTCCAGGTACGTCTCCCTAGGGACTGCCCAAATCTGGTAGTTGTCTTCGTCAAACACTGTTGGAGCAAGTAAGGAAAAACTGGCTTTGATCTCCATTGTAGCTCGAACTCTCGCATAGATCTCTTAAGAAGAGAGTTCTGATACCAAATTGTTGGTTTCTTGAAATGAAAAAGAAGAGAAAACTTAAGAAAATTGTTGTAAATTGAAGGGAAAATAGAACCACACCTTTTGTATAGCCTTACAATATTTTAAAGCTAAGAGCTAATAACAAACTTCCTAGAAAAGACCTAAAAATCAGACAAGAAAGTAACAAGGAATAAAATTCCAGCAAAAATAGCAACTAACTCCTAAGATTAAGGAACAAACTAAATTCAAATAAACCTAGACTCAATAAACAATCCTAAGCATGTATTCCAACATGCTCACTCGAAAAGAAAACATAGAGAGATCACCCTCTCAAAAGGGATAGGACTACAACCCACTCTATACAAAATGCGTAAAAAACCATAAAATAACACTACATAAATTCAAGCTATTTCTGATAGTAAGAAATCATAAGGAAATAACAAAAAATAGTTGTTTAATTAAAAACTCACAGTAAATGAGTGTTGTTTTTGTTTTCATGAGAAATCTCTCGCTCGATAATATTTTTCGACGACTTTGGTGGTGCGTCAGTTTACTGACAGGTTCTACCTATTGTTTTATCTCAAAAAAATTATCACAACTAAACAAAGAAATTTTTGTGATGCTTTATATAGGCTATTGCAGCAGTAAACATAGCTTTTATTTTCATTCTGACAATTATTAAACCGCTGTAATTGCTAGCCTGTAAAGGCTTTTAGGAATGATTTTAAAACAGTTGGGGAATAGCCTTAGCAGTGCTGTATTATGTAGCGGTTTTAACTGTTAGTAACATTGCAGATGTTGAAACCATTGCTAAATTTAGTGCTGCAAAGACTTATTGCAACGATTCTAAAGATATTGATAAAGATTTTTAGCAAAACTGGCTTTTGCAGTGGTTTTAACAATTATTTAAATTATAGCTGTTAAAACCGCTGCTAATTATTTGTGCTACAAAGGGTTATAGCAATGGTTATAAAATTGTCAGGAAGAATTTTTAACTTGATAATTTCTTGCAGCGGTTTTACCGACTGCTGATTTCATAGTTTTTTAACTGATTTTTATACAAATTTTCAATAAACTTTTATATATGATAACATAAATATATATATGAAAGAAAGTTTACTTATGTATTTTTGTCAACACATTGTGGAATTGTTAAAATTGAACTTTGTGTTAGATATGAAAATACAAATAACTGAATGGTATGCATGTAAATGCCTCAAACATGAAAGACAATGAAAAAGAAACATATAATACATATGAAATACTAGAAATATCTCAAATACAACAAAACATACATCAAGCCATCATTTAATTCTCTAATAACTTTAAAAAAAAGTATTCAATGGACTCGTTTACGTTTCGAGCTTAAAAATTTGTTCGAGTTCGGCTCGTTCGGCTCCTAACGAGCCGAACGCGAGCTACTTAACGAGCCGAACTCGAGCTGTTTGCGAATATCTTTCATAAAATTACATAAATTTTATGAACCAAGTAATGTTATTCCTTAAACATTAAAACATCTAGCAATCAATAAGATAAATCTGCATCAACTGTACAATAAAAGATGATCAATATGTGAGATTCCCCCTCAATTCATCATTCAGATTAAGATTCGTTGCATCCCTATTAATAACAAATACACAAATCAATAAATAGATTTATGATAATGAAAATGAAATAAAATATATAATTACTTAAAAGATAACATACCGAGTGTGATCTTCCTTGCGGTTGATAATTCGACTGCACTTGTTGAATGAGTTGTCTTATCTCTTACAATAAGAAGCGCATGTCATCTTCTAATTTTTCAACTCGAGCAAAAACATACATGTTATTGCTTTACCTGCAGTTGTGGTAGTGTGTGGAAAAAATTGAGTTGGAGTGACTCATGACCCAGTGTTCGTACCCTTTTGAGGTGTTCATGACCAATGACAACCATGAAAGTCCTCTCATTTACTTTTTATATCACCATATTCTGGAGTTAATCAATTCATCTCTAACATCGTAAAAGCTTGTGTCTACATTACAAAAGTATACATAATTATATTTACTTGTTAAATTCAACGAGATGATTAATACACATAGTGCAAATGTAAAAATTGAAATTTGAGTTAGATATGGATATACATACAAAAGGTGGTAACTGCATCTTCTAACAGCTTTATGTACTAACTTCAGAAACTTGGATCTTTCAAAAACTTGGATCTTCCTTAATTGCAAAAGGTTGGTAACCACATTTTCCTAAAACTTGGATCATCACTTGTTGGATGTGGATCATATGTTCCACAATAGATAACTAAATTATTTGAATTATTTTTTGAAATTATTTGAATTATTTTTTGAGGTAAAAGTATCCCTCATTAAAATTTCTACACAATTTATGTTTGATTATTGAGCTTGGATTTGTGATTGTTGAATATTAAACATGTTGTTTACTTGTTTAGTTCATGAATTTTCACTAATAATATTATACTCTTCCCCATGTCCGTTCCACACAACATAACTAGGAGAAAATCTTTTTGAGATTAAATGATATTTGACATCTTTCGTATAGTATTAAAAAATCTATTGATTCAAACTCTACATGGACATAAAATTTTATTTGTTGAATTTTTGTTCTTTGTTGTCAAGTCCAAGAAATTTTCTACACTTTATTTTCACTCACGAGTCCATTTTGGTCTTTGCATCAAAATTTTGTCCATTGTAAGATAAGAAAATGTCAAAGTAATCAGCAATACATAAGATATTAAGAAAATTATGTGAATTTATTAAAAAATTCAAAAATATATCTAACTATTAAAATCTAATATTTACATTCATGAAAAGTGTATTTCTCCTTTTTAGAAGTTAGTAATAATGACATTTTTAGTGTAATGTTAAATATTTGAGTAATATGTATGTCAATATAAAAATTTAGCTGCCAAATATATAAATATATAAGAATTGTGTGATGTGTAGGTGAATGTCCCAATAATAATAATAATAATTTTGACTTGATGATGGAGCATCAAATAATATTCCACCTAAGGGTTAGAGTTTTCTATTGCCTGTTACAATATTATAAAACTATGAGAGACTTAAAATGAATATTAGCCCTACCCATGAAAGGAAATTAAATCGGCCATTTAAATCCTCTTAACCAACTTGGGTAGGTGATGCTAACCAACTATTGAAATTGTAATTACTATGAAATTGTTATCTCGTGAAGCATAGTTACACCTTGCAACTTTTATTCATTTAGAATTCAATAATGGTGAATCCAGTCTCATCTCCAACACAAAAAGACTAAAAAAATGAATCAAGGTTTTGAAATGAAATAAAATTATCAAATACATAGATTTACTTCAACAATTTAGAGCATTTTAGATATCATTTGTTTATCATGCTGACTGGAATGGAATCAGCTGGAACATATATATTTTAGCTGATGCCCTTATTGCAATTAAGCCAGTCTAAGGATATTAGAGTGATGGTTTTAGGTTTTCTTGGAGCTTTCTTGCTGTGATTTTCTTTTTAGGGTCTCTTTTCTTGCGGTTTTGATTCTAGTTTCTTTGTAAAGGAGTGTATCTTTGAGTTGCTTTGATGGTGGATTCGATCATTAGATCTTTGTATGTGGAGGTTTTGGGGAGTAATCTTTATATGAATTTTGTTGATGTTAACATATGCTTGTTTCCTGTAAATTCCAAAGATCAATTGGTAGACTGCTCATCTACTGGTATTCTTAAAAAAGTGGTGAGAAAAAATGGGAAATCAGAATTATTTTACAATGAAGAAGAATCAATTGCTTTTGCGGAACCATTAAAATTTTCACTGGTTCGGAAATTTACTTTTGCTCATCCTAATATGGAAGTTATTAAACAAAATTTTATGAAATTGAAACTTCTTGGCAATTAAATGTAGGTTTGATTGGTGGAAGACATCTCATGATTCAGTTGGAACAAGAAGTGCATTATACTTCTATGTTTGCTAGAAATGTTTTACAATTTGAGAATGTGAATATGAAGATTCTTCCGAGGACTATTGGTTTTAATCCTAAAGAATAACCTCATATTGTGCCTATCTGGTTTTGATTTGCAGGTTTGAAACTTCATCTTTTTATTATGAAAGTTTTTTACTCTTCGGGTGCTATTTTTAGGTCTCTAATGAAGATTTAATAGGCTACTATCACCTGTTCAAGACCTTCCATTGCGCGAGTGATGGTTAAAAGGGATGTTACGTTGACGTTTGGTAATTCTATGTGGACTGGTGAAACAAATTACGGGTATTGAAAAAATGTGGTGATGGAATTTGTTTCTCCTTCTTGTAGTAAGTGTCAAATGTTTGGGCATTTTTTAGCTAATTGCTATGTAGCTCATCTTGATTTGAAAAGGGTGAGACGAAACCGGTTTAATAGTAAGACTTTGAATAAAGAAAGAAATGTGGATCTATTGGGTTCTTTGGAAAGGGGTGTTAATGAAAGGGTAGGATGTGAAATTATTCTTAAAGGAAATGAGGATAATGCTGTTAAGAATGATATTAGAATGGATTGTAATTTTAGTGATTCTTTGGTTGCAACTGATAATCATATGGTGAATGAAAATATGGATAAGGTTATTGTAATCATAGAGAATGGATTGGTCGAAGAGCATGGTGTTGGAGTTTATGTTGTTGGTGAGGAGAATAGTATGAATAGAGAAGGGAATAATGAGGTGCAAGATAGGTCATTAGGTCTCTGTATATGAATAATAATAGAAGCTTTTATTTGCTTAATGTGATGTGGATGACTGTTTAGTTCTTAAAAAGGCTGAATTGGAAGATTTGTTGATTCAAACGTCTTCCATAAAAAAAAAAGAAAAATAAAAGATATAAGGGAGCTTAATTATGTGAATCCTGAGGCTGCTAAAGTTCAACTTTATGGAGATGGTAATGAGATGAATTTCAGCCCTCATTCTCGGGCTACTAGAGGGAATAAAGGTTTTAATGAAGTATAATTTTTTGGTATGGAATAAAGAGGTGTGGTTAAATTAGATGCCTCTAATCGATTAAGATATCTAATTCATACTCATAAATTAAGATTTTTTTAGTATTTTTAAACCTCTTTTTGGTGCTCAGAATAGTGAGAAATATAGAAAAAGAATTGGTAATTCTAATCTTTTTGCAAATGTTAAAAACAAGATTTGGTTTATATGGAAAGCCAGTATTAAGGTGGAGATTCCTTTGGACCATGCATAATTTTTTTCATGTGAAAGAGGCTTGTAATGAGACCTTTATGACTTTGGTTTATGATGGGTGTAATAGAAAGGATAGATGAGAGTTTTGGAATCAGTTATGTTCACTTAAGTCTGATAAGGTTGCATGGTTTGCACGTGATGATTTTAATCTTATTACTTCTACACATGAAAAAAAGTGGGATCTTCTCCAAATGAATTTAATTCCTAATTTCTCTGAGGCTTTGTTTGATACAAATTTGTTTTATTTGGGGTATAATGGATGCTCTTTCACTTGGTCCAAATGTAATGTGTTTGAAGAGTTGTATAGATTTGTTTCTGATGCTTACTGGACTAAGGCTTTTTAGTTTAGTTTGGTTCATCATCTTGCTATTATTGCTTCTGATCATGCTCCTCTCCTTCTTGAGGTGAAGAAGTGTATTAAGCCAAATTTGCACCAGTTCAATTTTTTGAATATGTGGGTGTTACATTCTTCTTTTAAATAGTTTATTGCTGACAATTGGCACATTAATATGATAGGGATTGTTGGTTTTAGACTTTGGATGTTGCATAAAAAGATTGTTAAGGTTGTTAGAAAATGAAATTGGGAGATTTTTTTTCATCTTCATAATGTGGTGTCTAATACTAAAGATAAAGTTAATTTTTTACAGTTGAATTATTGTGATGATGAAGTTAGTTTGGATATTTTGTTGCAGAGTCAAAATGAATCGAGCAAGGCAATTGCCATGGAAGAGGGTTTCTATGCACAAAAAGTTACTAAAATTGAGTTGTTGGATGGTGATAGAAGCACTACTTATTATCAAGATTGTGTTAAAAATAGAAGAAAGAATAATATGATCTACAAGAATAAGAGTACTGATGGAAATATTTTGACCGGTG
>NEWO01000648.1:233445-245746 GCA_003013225.1 Phalaenopsis aphrodite
ACTGCCTTCTCTATTTGTAAACAAGGTCCTTCATCCCTTATCCAAAGAACCCGTCCTAGCTACTGAAAAGGGTGGCATTTGTACATCGACCTATTGTTATATTTTACTTCTTATTTCGGCATTCTGATGCATCCTCAACACCAATTTTTAAAAAAAATTATAAAACATCTTTCACGATCATAAAATCATCATAAAAAAGTGTTTTTACCTACATAACACTCAGAACATAGGAAATTACATATCCACACTCCAAATATAGAAATTACATATTTAAAACTCAAAATTTATTATTTCTTACCAGCAATAGCACTGACATTTGCTTCATCTCCTGTAATTAAATATTTGCAGTTTGATAAGTCATGGTTTGCTAGGGTGGAAATGCTCCGTGATCTACCAAAAATTCTCCCATGCAATTTCATTCCAAAGGAGCAGAAGTCTAGTCGATTGTCGATGGTGTTGCTCCGACGAAGCTATCAATGACATCTGAAGTCGCTGCTTTGGGTGAAGGTATCAATGACATCTAGCGATGCTGCTATGCAGTCTACTTGAAACTCTAATCAGTGATTTCATTCTATGGAGTTCTCATGTCGAGTTGGCCTCTTCGGAAACAACCATGGTGCTACTTAAAAAATTTCAAGTTTCTTTTTTATTTCTATTACTGATCACTTAAAGGATTCTTTCATGGTTTTTTTTCCATGTGCTCCAGTTTTATTACAATAACACAATGAGTGCTTGCTTTCAAGGTCCTTTTATTTGGATTCTTTGTATTCCTTGCTTTATCTTTTATGGACAACTGTTGATATTTTATTCATCATCTTCTTGCTTGAGTAATCCATGATGAAAGTTGTAGATTGAGGATAATTATCATTGGTAGATTTTATTAAACTAAAATTTATCCATATTAAGCATGATTTATCTATATTTTTTGTTTGAACCTTTATTGCTTATCCCATTTATAAAGGTGCGATCAATTTATGAAGTTTTTTATTTATTTATTGAGATTGTCTATAGTAGGATTCATTCATGTGCTAGTTGGTAAGAGGATATGAAAATCCTATATTCTCTGTTACTGTAATTTAATAAAGTTTTCTTTGATTTATAAATTTTTATTATGTGGAAACTTGATTTTGATGTAAAAACTTTTTTTCTAAAAGTTTTGAGTTCTAATCCAGGGAAACTTCTTGCAGTACTAAAATTTGTTTATATTTTAATATCTTAACTTGATTTCAAGTTAGTCTTGAATTATATGAGTATATTTTAAAATCAAAGGGCCTTTACTAAATGTGGCACATAAATTAAGCAACCTTGGCTTTTCAATGGTGAACTGATCATATGGGAGTAATGAATTAGTTCTTTTTGTAAGGAGAGTTTTTTGCCTTGTTAACATGAAATCGTTGAACATAATGAGTAAAGCATGTATGCTGACTTTTGGAAATCCTTTAAAATATTTTGGGCATTAACAACTGCACATCAGTAATTTTTCTTTTCTCTTGGAGATGCCTAATTGAATTATAGTTTCTTTGTTTTATTTCTAATTGTGTTTATTGTCATTTATTTCAAAAAATGGATTGAGTCAAGGTTCAAGCTCAAAAGGCATGAGGTTGTGTAATTTAGTATATGTGGTGTTCACCAGTAAAAAAGGCGATAAAAGTAATCATTGGTATACTACAAGTTGTTTAAGCGGTGAAGGTCTTGTCACATTTTGATATGTTTAATAGATTGTAATCATTGGTGTTGCTTTTACATCAAATGTACTTTTGACAAAAATAAATAATAATTTTTAGGTTTCCTATTTTGCTTTAGGATAAGTGCATTGACATACATAACACAATATTCTTATGCATTGACACATACACACCTAAATTTTCCTATTTACACACATAAAACTCAAATTCTTAATAACACATCAAATAATGTGTAAATGTCAAAGTTTATGTGTGTGATATTTGATGAGTAGATATGAATTATTTCTTTATTATTTGCTTTTTTTAATAGTGGAGGAGACTTGGACTAAAAAGAGCACAAGGAGACTGACACTTAGGTGTCGGACCCCTAGGCTCCTGGTTCCAATCTCAACCCTGGCTAACCAAGAGGATGATCCTTAGGTGCCACCCACATGACACCTAGGCACCCAGATAATGGTGCCAAGGAACCACACCCTTGGGCTCCTAGGCACCTATGATGTCCTTGTAAATCGAGAGACTCATGCCTCGGCACCTGCCACTGAGCGCCAACAACTGCCTGGAGAAGTTTTGACAGTTTGGGAAGCCTGGTGTGGGGAGTCTTGGGGAGTTACTTCGGAGGTTGTGGGGTGATGTTATGTTAGTTAATTGGATTTTTAAATATGCTATGTAAAAGAGAGTGAAAGGATTGATGAAGGGGGGTTTCTAGGGTTGTTAAGGGTGGAGAGATTGATGAATTGAGTGGATTGGCTTGTTGTAAAGTCTATCCCTCTTCCTCTAGTGCAGATGAAAGTGAGAGCCTTCAGGAGCAGCAACCAGAAGTCAAGAGGAATATTGGTGGAGCATTTTCAGGTCATTGTAAGGAAGAGGAAGATAAGTTTATTGTTTCTTGATTATTGTATTTCTGCTGTAAACATTTGGATAGTGGAATTCTCTTGTTTCAATGACTTGGTATGTTGTTTCTCTCGTGTTTCTTGAGTAAAGTTTTTTACCTTATCTTGTAATGATTAAGTAAGATGTGTTGTAGATAAGTGTTGTGAAATTACTTTTAACTTTTGAGTGTGATGATTAATCTTAATATCTTCATTTACTTTTCATTCTAGCAAAGTGAAATGTTAAAATTTGTTGTGAACCTTAATGACTCGTGAGAGCTATGGTAGAATCAACTAGGTTAGTTACATTGAACTATGAGATATAGTTTGCTATGCCTTGTAGGGAGATACAAATGTTAGAGAAATATTCTTTAATGGGTTTGAAATGAGATTAAAAAAATTAAAGACTTTTTAACCAATCGTCTTTATGCATTCTGGAGTGGATAAAGAAGAGATTTGCTCTTATTTGTCACTAGTCATATTTACAATTTACACTTTACGTTTCTTGTACTCCACTTGCAACATTACAAGGGAGGGTATCTTTAGAACTTGATATTCATCAATCAAACACTAATTAAGTAGGATTTCAACTTTACACTTGCTTTAGATACTATAGGATTACTTCGCAGGACTCGAACACAAACTGTATTCTAGGCTAGGAATAAAATTAGTAGACTAGAACTTTTCCTATTTTGGAATCACCTTGTTCTTTGTGAGATTGACATTCCAGACTGTAAAATCTGATATTACTGATACAACAAGTGCACTTATGTGAACCCTTAGTGTGTAGTAGCACCTGGAGACAGGTATCAATATGTAAAACATTAAGATAAGATTGTGCTAAGTATAAAAAATTTCCTTTGTAAAATGCGGAGTTCATACTTTGAAATACTCACTTGATGTAAAGTTCATACAATTAAGAAAGAATCATGTCAATAATCCTTATCCATAGAAATATTGTTACAAAGAGAAGGTTGTAATTAAAGCTTTTCTTAATTCAAATTAAAACATAAACATTGTTCAAAAAGGTTTTACTTGTTTATTTTTGTAAAAAGAAAAAGCTTTGTTTTATGGATGCTTCATCAAGCAGGTTATTTAACTCATAAAATCTAATATCTGAAAGGGGGCAAATGCAAGAAAACATGAATAATTATTCAAAATGATATGCAAAAAATAAATAAGACTATCGACAATGAAGAAATCATTGGCTTTGGAATCGCTTGGCTGAGCAAAAGTTATGAAAGCCATTGAAGGAGGCCAGGTAAGATATGTGCTACAGAATTGTGTCTGAATCAATTGTTAAAAAAGGTGCAGTAAAAAATAAGAAGTACATTATTCCCATATTTGCATTTCCTCGTACATTTTTTATAACGCAAACTTAAATATTTCTTGATTCTTTTCATAGTACAAACACTAAAATTGGCCAAATCAATACAGGCCAAGTAAAATAAGTATAAGTTGCCAAATATAAAATTCCAAAAGAATCCCAAACTTACTAACCATTTTATCCTTATATTTTCAAGCTCATATTTTTGTCTTTCCTCATCAGATAATCATGAAGATAAGCACAGATCAATGCAATCTTTTCCATGGCAATCTGATTTATCTGGCTTGTAAAAATTCACTCTCTTCTTCATATTTCCAGTAGAAGGCTCTTCAGTAAAGTTTCTGAAGATGTTTTTTGTAGCTCCACACCAGATTGGACATGCAAACTTGAGAAGCTTGAAATCTTCTAAAACTAGATGATGAACACTCCCAAAGACATATTCATCGTCTGCTTTTCTTCCTTGGTAACCTGAACCTCCAAGCTTTAGAACCTCATTTGTATCAGCTAAATAACTGATTCCTGTCAGAAAAATAAACAGGTCATTATGCGAGCTATTATTGATGCAGAGAAAGGTTTTTAAACTGTAACAGGAAAATGCAATGACCAAATCTCTTAATAAATATATCAATACCACCTAATTCTTATGTACTTACAAGTCTAACATCGACTTTTGATTCTTACATTTATACCACCCAAATCTTTTGTATCACACGGAAAATGCCACCATTTTAACTTTTAAGAATTTAAATAAAGCTCAAGTGTTAGATATGTAAAAATTGAACTATAGGTGTTAGATATGCAAATACATAAGAATTGAGGGCTTTGCATGTAAATTTCCCTTAATAATAATGAATATAGAAGCATTTATGAGTAAATGTAAACGGCCAAATACATGAACACCAATAAGTGTTTGCATGCAGGGCATATGTTGAGGTATGGTAGGCAGTAGATGTTGGTGAGCAATATTAGACATATGAGATGAGTGCGTACATTAATGCAAGTGCGGAGCTAGTTGGCCTTGTTGCATTGTTGGATGATGTTCTTGCTGAAGAGTAGAAAATTGACTTGGGTGATACATTTGTTGTATGTGATGGTTACATGAAAGCTGCAGCTGGCCTTGGTACTGCCAATAAAAGAAAATACGGGCCAAGCCCTTATTAGAAAAACATGTTATATAAATACTAAGACGTTGCATCCGTATCAACCAAAAAAGGGAGATAGGTACTCAAATAAATTTCATTTAGCAGTACATTTTTACCATCTGAGTTTATTATCAGCAAGAATATCTACAAGAAATTGATGTTCTCTTAGTTTAAGAAATAAATGTCGAACACAAAACTAAATGATGATTTCAACATATTATTTATAAGACCTGTAATGAAAATAAAATACCAATACCCTTAACATTTCATTTATAAGGCCTGTGATGATAAGAAAATACCAATACACTTCACATTTAATTTATAAGGTCTGTAATGAAAAAATGTCGAACGCCTACACTTCACAAAACTCAAGCAATTCTGGCACAGTGAAATACAGATACGTTGGAACCGGCAGTGATTCATAATCATAAAGTCATTTCATCTTCCTTCTCATGGCACATCTACCACTTCAGACAAGTAAAAATTCTAATTCCCCCAAAAATGAGAAAGTTAATTTGTGATGAATCTACTGAGAATTATTGAACTCCATCCATTCCTTGCTTTCTAACTGACAATTTTGTCTGAAATCCAAGATTGCCACTTGCTTGGGTGGAGACGACCATGCCACTATCCTATTCTGATAGTTGTGAATTTTCATGGCCAATGAAAATTTTTCTTGACATCTTGTGATGGCCTCGAAGATCACAACACCCATATTTATATGTATTCTTGACTTTCTTAGTGTTATTTTCTAAGGAATTTTGAATTTCTTTTTCTTTGGTCATCCCCATCGTCTCAAAGAAGTCGACGGACTCACATATATGTGCACTCCATTCAACCTTATCTGAAAGTGTTGAGATGAGGGCATTATAGGCCATATTGTACATGAAGTTCAAAGGGATAAGAAAATTTAATCTAATAATATATTAATAGTAAAAGTAAGAAAACGAACTTCATACCTAATGATATAATAGCTCGCGTGGACATATGTATTCTATAGAGAACGCTCTTTACTTCCAATAAATTTCATTGCATGAATACATGGTATTCCTCTCATTCGCAATACTCTACAATTGCAACTTCTACTTTCTATGTCTACTTCATATTTTCCACAATGACCCACAATCTCTGTCATTTGTGGTGTCCACTCTCTCATTTTATGTTGATTTTTTCTAATAGTTAACGCTTTGATATTACCCTCAGCATAGCAACAAGCGCTGGTTGCCACTTAGAAGTTGCCACTTTCCTTTAAGATCTTCGTTCCATAAGAATGGCCCTTATCGTGTCCACCAAATCAACCACTGTCTTACTATTGCTATCTTCAGAGCAAGCATTGAACGACTCAAATATGCTATTGGTGTTGTTATCATTTTTTATCTAAACCATAAAAGCACTCTATACCACTATGTGGCAAAGCAAGCATTCAAGAATACAGTTGTGGGTAAAATTTATACAATTCATTCATGTTGCGATAAAAATTAGTTCTAGTACACATATTTTCTATTGACCGTACCAATTCTCACACCCTGTTTGCAATGAAAATATTTCTATAAATTTTTCCAAAGATATTGAATGAAAATCCTATGCAGTGGATCAGGAAAAATGAGCTTCATTGTCTCCCATAAGCCCTTTTTAATATCTGTCATAAATGAGAGATGTGCAACTCAGAGCCAAATGAAGCTATAAAAACATTCTAGGAACCATTTTTAGCTTCTTTTAGATTCAGATTCAATAACTAAAAAAACTAGAGTGAAGATTCTATTTTAACCATCTAATAAATTTGCAGTCAATAGAACACTTAAGTACATCGACTTCAAGTGAAAAGCATCCAAGTAAGTTAAGTCCCTTCAAACAACTAAAAATCTATCAATATCAATTTTAAAACTAACATAGAACCTTTTAAGAGAGCCATCATGTTTGCTGCAAGTTTATATTATGTATCAGCTAGAATTTTATTAACCAATTCCACATGTAATGCATGCACTCATTGATAGTTTTCAATAACATAATAAAAAAAAAAACCTTGTAGAATGAGCTTCTTATTTAGACCTCCACAATAGCCCATATATACTCTCCAAATTATTATTATTATCCTTTGGGGAGATATTAGGATTCTTTCTAATAATTTCTTCAATTTGCTGAGCTAACCAAGATGAAGTTGTTTGTTTATTGTTTGTTTTGTTAATGTTGGGGAATATGTATTGAACATAGCTTTTTAATCTAAAATATTGTCTATCAGTACTTAAAGATGCTCGTACTCTCCAGAGACAACAACCACTACTCTACTTCTATTATTGCATTGAATTTTCACCCAAAAGTTTTCACCTAAATTGTGTCACATATATTAGCATGGGAATACACCATAGCTTCTTCCATGCCTTTGGTAATGACAACAACAAAAATTATCAACATATCAACCATCCCACCATATTATTTGTGATAAAAACCTTGACTCAGCCATCCCACCGTATTATTTGTGATAATTTCCAAAATATCAACATCACTTCCAAGTAATGTGCATATTTTTGGCGAAGTGTCATTGATGTGATAAAATAACAAAAATTGATGTTCTTCTATCCAAACACATATCACCACTACCTCATACTGTAACAAGAAAAAAACCATCAGTATTTTCTGAAGCTCGATAATTTTCTACTTCGCTCCATCATATTTCTTCCTCTCCACATTTTTAACTTGCATCGAGTGTCCACCAAATTTAATAGTTACATATATATAGTCATTCAGATCTACTACGTGTCTGTTGGAATTTTGAAAATAAATTAAATTAAATTAAATATAAATACATGTAATTTGATTTGAAAAATATTATTTTAATTTTAGAAAAAAAGAGACCAAACACGTCTCATATATTTTATAGTTTAGATAATCAAACATCTCCCTTCAAGCAACACGTTCATCCAAAAGTTAAACATGTTACCTGAAGAAAGGGCTCAATAATATAAACTATAGAAGTTATGACATCCGTTTGGTCTGCAAAATCTTTTATAGTCAACCAACTAAGCCCTTTTTGAAGTTTTCCCTAGATATTCCCTCAAAATATATTGAGTTTAATGTTATGACTAACAAGTTCCCCTAACTAATATTAGGATTAGATAGAGTTTATTTTATCTGGGTTCTTAATTCCCTATTGAAGCAAGCCCCTATAGTTAATTACATATTAAATACATAATTCATTTAAGAAAACTCTCAATTAAGATCAATGGTTATGTCTTCAAGATTTCAAAATATAGGTTTTCAAGATTGGACACAGGAAAGTCAAAAAGGGAAGGGCTTACAATAGGAACAATTATTTTCAGGAGTCCAAAGAATGAGAGGTAACAAATATCACAGATCTGAGGAAGGCCCCAGTGACTTCCCAGACTATCCTATTGTTTGACTTTAAATTTCAGAAACAAATTTATTTAAATTTCAGTTATGTCAATTGTTATTTATAGGAATTATACTTACATAATATCCGGTTATGCAAATAACCAAGAAGATAGGAGGATTTACGTCACATCGGACAAAAATCTTGGAATTTTAAGATGGGTTAGGGCTTATATTGGATAATATGCAAAAGCCTAAATGATAAGGTGACGATTTATATTGCACTAGACAGACCACCTCGAAGTCCTATAGCTTATGTTATTTAAATTAAGGAAATGTTTAGTCGATGTAGACTTGTTTTGTTGTTGTAGATCGTCATCTTCCGTCTATTGCATCTTCACTGTGCTACCCACGAAGGCTTACTCCATGCTCCATGTCATAGTAGTTAAGGGCATAAGGTTTAAGTATTGTATTTGCGTATGTATATACATCCATTGCTTTCACTAGATCATTAGATCAAATCCCATTGTCGTAGGATGTGATATTATTATGCTTGATTAGCGAAATCATTTGTCATCACTGCCATTGAACCCCAAAATCGTCTAACTTATGACCTTGCTTGAAGGTTCATATATAGTTACTGTTATATATGCACACTTATGTTTCAGACATAAGCATTTAATTCAAATGAAGAAGCATGGAAAGAAAATCGAAAAGAAATAAATGAAAGAAAAGAAGACCAACCAGCCTCCAAAATCAATGTAAGGATGAGACAAAATAACACGAGGGTTAGCCTTAAATATTCACCAAATAGATCACCTCAAACAGCTAAAAATGTAGCACATTTATTGATAGCTAATTTTTTTTCAAACCACCAATGTAATAATACAAAAGAAATGCATCGAAAGGCTCCAAATGCTAGCCAAAACAGCCCAAAATGTCCCCAAATGTTGCATTTTAAAAAACTCCAAACTGCAGCTAATTCAACCCAAAAAATGCCCAAAAGATGCATTTCAAATGGCTCCAGATTACAACCAAACCTCCACAAAAAAGACATTTTAAAAGGCTCCAAACCACATCTAGTTTAGCCCAAAATGTCCTCAAAAGTTATCTTTTAAAAAAGGCTCCAAACTACAGTCAAACCAAAAAAAAAACATTTTAAAAGGCTCTAAACTACAGTCAATTTAGCCCAAGGAACCAAACACTTAAATTCTCCCGAAACGTCAAGCAAATTGAACTAGAAAAGGGCACTAGAATTCTTCAAAACAACAAAGCTTAAAGCATTTAATTCCATCTCAAAACCGGTAGGTATACCGAATTGGGAGTGCAGGGAATAAATCCCAAAATGATCAAAAGGAAGCACCAGTAACCCTTGAGTAAGGGTAGCAGGGAAAACAAACCTAGCACAACACAAGAGAGCACCAATCAGCAAGTCACGAGTAAGGACACCAAGAGAAACAACCTAAAACGGCATATGGAAGCACCAAACAGCAGGTTACGGGTAAAGGAAGCAGAGAAAACAACCTAAATCAATACAGAGAAGTACCAACCAGCAGGTTTATAGTAAGAAAAATAGGGCAAACAACCCAAATCAGCAAGTCACGAGTAAGGGAAACAAGAGAAACAACCTAAAATGACATAGGGAAGCACCAAACAGCAGGTTACGGGTAAAGGCAGTAGAGGAAACAACCCAAATCAATACAGGGAAGTACTAACCAGCAGGTTTCGAGTAAGGAAAGTAGGGCAAACAACCCAAACCAACACAGGAAAACACCAATTAGCAGGTTTTGAGTAAGGCTCTTAGCATAAGGAGTCATCAAATTGTGCCTTCCAATCAGCAACATAATCACAAGAAATATTGATAGATCAAGCAACCTTAGTTTTTGGGTTGCACAAGATGCTAACGATCACAACTGTTTTTCGATCTAGCTCAATTTTAACTCAAAGTTATTTGATTCAATTTCGACATGAATATATATATATATATATATACTGAGGAAAAATTACTGATTGAAAATAAAAAATATTTATTTTGTATTTTTCTATAAAATATATAATTTCTCTAAAATGTGTTTTGATTATAGAAAATTAAATACTTATCTTTTTGACCTGAAATTTTGAGGGATTGTTCATCATAATATTAGGAGTGTTCCATGATTTTTCCAAAATAAGAGAACACCTCTAACATGGGAACCATATTTTCTAATAAAATGTCCTTGTTTTGATAAAATAATTGTCAAAATTAAAATATAAGTCCAAAAATTACAAAATTAAATTTGGTGAGCTTCTTGTGATTGGGGAGTAAGAGAAAAATAAAAGTTTGTTGTAAAATTAAAATTTATATTTTATTTGATTTTCACTTGAAAAATTATTTTAAAATTATGAAAATTAGAATATATTTCAAAAAAATCACAAAATTTTGTTTGATGAGTCCCTTGGTCATGAGAAACATCCCAAAATTTTTCTAAGGACAGAGTTTATTTTTTCATTCTTATAAGTAATAAGATGCTCATCTCATTTCTTGAATAAAATATTAGAATAACAAAATCATAGCTAAAGCAAAATTTAAAATAGTTTTACCTTCTTCATTAGTCACTCCAAAATCGTAGCCACCATGAATATTTTTAAAAATTTCTACCACTCTAGTGAACATAAGTGTAACTTAATTAATCTATGAATGAGAGGCCAATGAAGTTTCATGTTCTTTTTACTTGAGAATTAAAAGTTAAGGAGTGTAAACCCTTAAGGTAGATTTGTAATTTTTAGGATCTTGTACTTTAGCCATAAATTTTAGGATTAATCCAAGGGGAGGGAATTAAAACAATGATAATTAATCTACTAATACAATTGAAACCTTAAGGAAAACTTGGTGGTAACTCATTTGCCTTAATTCCTACTTTAAGGACAAAATTGTAAATTTGGGAATTGTTGAGGATTGGGAGAAAATAGGAACTAAAATGATTCAAGAGTTAGGGTATGAATTGGAATATCAATAGGCTATCAATTAGGATTCCTAATCATTGGTTAGACTTAAGCTCAATTTTTTTAATTAGGATTGAAGCACACTTTTTGATCTTTTTGTAAAATTACAAGTTCAACCCTAAGTCTTAAGAGCTTGATAGTGAACTAAGTTTAATCTAAAGATACTTGAAGATTAGTTGAAAAATACTTAATTGAAGATGAAACACCTGAAAACACTTCAAGCTCAAGTTAAAGTGTAGACTTCTTAAATTTTGGAAGCACATCCTATGTGGGAGTTCTTCCACCTAATGTTTAAATAAATAATGAAACCGTGCATTTGACCTTGATTCATAAATTATTTAAAACATTAAACATGAGAATACACCAAGATGTGGTTCATGACTTCTTTAATTAAATCAACTAACAAAATTTCCTGTCATAACTTAACCTAAAATGAAACCCAATGCTCAAGGACTTAAGTCTTACCTAAGATATTTAAGTCTTTGTGAGCAACTGAGGATATTTGTTTTTGGACATATATGAATCATCGAGCTTGTATAATTCTAAGGCATAGGTGACGAGGGCGATGATGACATTGCTTATTATGGTTAAACAAGGGGTACGAAGTGTGATTTTCTATAATAGTACCTCCTACCTCAAGGACCTTCAATGAGGGGAGAGATTAAGAACCGATGATACTATTAGCCAATCTTTGATGAGATTGTTGCCCTTGACATTCTTAGGTTGCCAGCAATCGTAGCTTAATTAGAGTGAGTAGCATGTGGACTGCACCACTTTACAAAATATTTGCAAAAATAATAAAAATAAAATAAAATTTCTTCTGCTTGTTAAAGTGAACTTTGCATGGAAATTTAAACAACTTTTGCATAAAAATTAAAATTTTTGATAAAAGCTTACAAAGGTATTTGGCTAGTCACTTGAATCGAAGTTAGGACTGCCCTTCATAGATTGTCGTGTTGGTAGCTTTTA
>NEWO01000648.1:249305-266344 GCA_003013225.1 Phalaenopsis aphrodite
CGAATCGTTCTTGTTCGAAATATAAAATAATTTAAAATAATTATATATAAAAAATTTATGATATTCAAAAAATTAAATTTTATAAATTTTAATATATAGTAAAATAATAATAATAATATATTAATATACTATATTAGTAATATATTGATATATATATATATATATATTATATTTATACAATATAAGTTATATAATTAATTTATATATATTAATATTAAGGATGTCAAACTGGCTTATCGTTCGCGAACAGCTCGTGTTCGACTCGTGTTCGGCTCGTTCGTTAAGAAACGAACACGAACAGTGACTTCACGAACAATTTCAAACACGAGCTTATTTCAAACAAACTAAATTTCAAGCGAACCGAACACGAACACAAGCTCTGTTCGTTCGTGTTCGGTTCGTTTACACCCCTAACATCACAAATTTTTTGATTCCAACCTTGCAGAATTTAAGTCACAAGCTCTTTACTCTAAACTTCATCACTTGTCAACTTACCAATAGAAAAAAAATAGAGATAAACTATATCATGAGGCAGCTTTGATCATGAGGAAATTCACTCACCTCAATTATTTCAAAGATTTTAATATTCATTTTAATTGAATTTATATTACATTTTATATGTTTTTTTATCATCGTATATTTTATTTCTTAGATAAAAATATTTTAAAAAAATTAACTTGGATATAGTAGGTTGAGAAAATTTTGTGTCTTGCATTTAAAATTTTCAAGCTCTATGACCACAACAATGTTTTATGAAAATGGATAAATTAAATAAACACTTTTATAAAATTAACATCGAAAATAAGATTTTTTTTTTTAGCATAATTCATGTTAATTCAACATGAAATAATATTGTGGTGTTGCTCACTGATTTTAATTGAGGTAGGCAAGAGATAGGAATGATTTCAATTTAATTGAACAAAGAGCCATTTTCTCTCACATCTTTTTATCATTTTTTTTAAATTTTAAATTAATAAGATTTAAATTAGGTAAAAGATAAATATTATTTATTTATTGAAATTAAGCATCTCATTTATAAAATTATTTCCCTTGTATGTTATTTATAATTCTATTTTTCTTAGAACTTCTTCTAAGTAGTTAAATGATAAATCTCTCTACCAACATAAATATTCTAACATACGAAGATTTTGTACCACATATACAAAATAATCTATCAACTTTTATAACTTGATCAATCATTGATATGCTCTCTAGAATGACATACATGCTTAACCATCATACCATTAATGTTTGTTGCTTTGATTCCCACTACCTGTGTAACAACTTTATAAACAAAGGAGCCGTTTGGGATTACTATTATTTTAAAATTTTCTATTTTAAATCCTTCTTTATTAGAATTTATATTTTGACTTGAAACAAAATATATTTTTCATGTTTGATTAAGATATGATTGTTTCAAAAACATTGAAACACAAATATTTTGAGTATTTCAAAAAAAATTTAATTTATATATATATATATATATATATATATATATATATATATATATATATATATATATATATATATATATATATATATAAATAATTACACTAAACAAACATATTTTTGAAAATAAATAAATAATTAAATAAATAACATGAAATTGATCCAAAATAAATCCTTATTATAATCATTTAAAAAATGTTAATATTGCTTAATAGATTTTCATTATACATTTTTTTTAGAATCATTATGATAGAATTGTCCATCATTAGGCTTATTAAAGCTATTGGCAAATCTTATCTTGGGAGCTCTTGTGGAAGCTATTCTTTCAAATAAAGCATCATAATAACACTTTTTGTTTTTTTTTTTTTTTGAAAAGGGTTAGCTCTTCTAAAAAATTCCTTGTTTCATCTTAAACATACATTTGATATCTTTAACAAAACTAAAAACCATTATCACCCTTCCCCGCTCATTTATGATCTAGTTTGCAAACATCTACGAGGGTATGAATCATGAAAGAAAATTAGAAGCCATTGTCACTATTCCTTGCATATTTTATCATCGAGTTTTTCAACATCTGTGTTGGCATGAATATTAACATTAATATAAATAAGACACCAAAAATTCAAATCTAATATACTTTCCCATAAATATCAGCAAAGCCGCCCATTTGCATGCCTTTAATTGTATTGAAGTAGTTATAAAGTACTGCCAAGATATTCTCAAACTAGCATACTTGCTTTTACATCAAAGAGCTCAACTCCCATAAATACTCATTCTCAACCCTTAAAAGGGCCTTGGTAGTAGATTGGTTGAAGATTGCAGCAATGTTTGAGCAAAACAACTCAATGTGAAAAGATTAATTGTCTTTATCCCTTATTTAAAATGGATTTATCTACATTTTCCCTTTGATGCGTACTTTGAATGGTATAAAACTTGGACTTTATGTCATCACACATGCTCAAAAAATAAATGATCTTGATTGACCATTCGGTGTATGTAAGTCTTTCAATTGAGCCATAAAAAAAAAAACTTGAGCCCCTTTTTGAGCTTTAGCCCTTCAAAACATCTCGTGGTAGGCTGATTTAAACATGGAAGTTGTCCATTTATCTCATCATTGAAACTCAACAACAGATAGCAGATGTGCTTCCTTTCAAATTTTAAAGTAAAAAGTTTACACTATCCATATTCTTAACACCATATGTGCGAATTCAATCAATACTTGTGGTCTAAAGAGGCCATGGTGAAGGAAGATCAAAAGGACAACGATACATATTTTATATTGTCTGTCTAACCAAACCTCACTACATCAAAAATAGATTGGAAGTTTAAGGTCCTCAAAATTATTTTATTTCAGTTTTTTTTTTCACTTACATTTGCTGCCCATCATGCAGTTACTAAAATAGCAACTTTAAAAACAATTCCAACTTTTTTCATGAGAAATGTAAATAAATATTTGATCAATTTTCAGTTGGAGGAGCAAATAGATTGAATTATGTGAGTAGAAAATGATGAGCAATAGATTGAGTGCGCTTTGCTTGGTTTGTGATAGCTGACAAGTTTTTTATTCCTCTATGAAGTTTTTCATGATCTTATTGATTTTGTGGTCAAGTTTGATGAGCTCATTGCCTTTGTCATTCTTCCTTGACTGATTTTTCTCATATGAAGCATAATTCCCTCATGCTACCACCTAAAGGTATTGGGATTTATATACACTATAAGAATACTAGTGATTACTGGCCAACAAATCAGTTGGTAATATCTTGGATTTCACCCGGTAATCAAACTTACTAGCTAAAATATGACAAAAAAATATCATCCAAAAACACACTTGCTAGAGATCATTTACAGGCTAAAAATTATCAGCCTCTGACTTTACCGTCTCATTTGCAAATAAATTTTCAGCATATAACTGTTTACTGGTAGAAAAATTAGCTATAAATGTTAGTGGGTGAACTTATTCTTGATTAGCCTGTCACCATCTATGTGGCTTATATTTTGACAGATAAATAATTATCGGTTCAAAAATCAGTTGCAAATTAGACAACATGTATTAAGAAAAAGTAGGGGCCCTTTCTTTTTGAATCCAACCCAACATCTTTATCAGTTTTAACCGATGCATATTGTATTGATGTAATATGATATTGTTCATGAATTACTATAAATCTTAAATTATAATTTATTTTTGCATTGGGGTTGTTAAGTGATTTACCAAATTGAGAAGGAACAAATCTTATACCTGATGGGAATTGTGAAATCAACAAAACCGATGAATTACAAAAAAACAATAATATTTCGTAATTTCGATTTTAGGAAATTTTCATATGATTTGTTAACATAAAAAGTTGATCCATACATATAAAATATTACATTAACAAATATCCATATTTTGTTTAAACCTTGTATAGAATATTACATTACCACTTTTTGCAGTGTTTATAACCTTAAACCCACACTAGGCCCCTTACACTAAAGAAAAAGTGCTATAACTGACGGCAAAACTAGCAACTTAAATTTTCATCACTAAAAATGCCCTATTTTTTGGCGATTTTATAAAGGCTCGTGTGTTGGGTTATTTCCGACGGCATAAAAACATGACATGCCGCTGCTTACAAACAGTATATTATTTTATGACAGTTTTTATTAAAACTAACGCATTTCACTGCTATTTATGAACACATAATATCTGACGAGTTTTTTTTAAAAACCGACGGTAATATCGGCGGTATTAATGATAATAACTGACATAATTGAAGTCGTTTGTAAACTGTCAGAAACAATTCTTTATACCGCTGAAATTTGGTACTACCCCAAACTTGCCCTAATCCCCTGATTCCTTAGTTTATGCTTTTTGTTGCTGATATCTGATCCCGACTTTCTATGTAGATGTAAAATGTAATATATGCGATTATATGCTTAATTTCCTTGATACTTATTCTTAATTTACAACAAAGTCAAAAACTTCATATAAAGCAAATACTAGGTAAGTTTCTCATTATGAAACAAATAAGAATACAATTGTATTATTTAAATATTGGATACTACGCAAGTATACATATCGTTATCAAGTAATATAAGACTTTTGATTAAGCTCCGAATATCGAATCCATAAGGAGAATAATAATATGCACTTTAAAAAACTAGAAAGTTTAGATGACAAAAATCTACTTCGCAAAATATTCTTACTTAAACTTAAGATGTTATAATAAGAATGAAAATTCAATTCTTTTTTTATTTTTTGATTTATGTAAATAAAGTAAACAACTAATTAACTCAACTAAATATTTTCAAGATGAATGCTATATAAATAAAATATCTTTTTTCTTATCATGAATCAGTAATAAGTAAAAATTCTGTTTTGGAAGTATGCTAAATGTGTTGTGCCAAATAAGAGTAATCATATTTTTTACCCTACTAGAGATGCTATAAAGAACATTGGCTAATCTATAGTTTGAATAGTCTTGAGGACGGGTTAGGTAAGGAAGATACCCGCCCTCACTCTAAAGTTTCTTCTTCTCCCTCCACTTGGGGGCTAACATCTCGTATAAAAACCTAAAACTATAAATCAAATTGGGGGCTTTAGCCTGTCACTCTAAAGTCCTCTAATTCTACACTCTTTAAAATATATTTTCGTATTTATTTGCACTCAACCCCATAAATTACATTCTCATTCATGAAATAAATATATGATTCTAACCATTTGTTGACTGAGACAATACCATCTCGAATCTTAAATATTCTCACAACATATATTAACATCTTAATTGGCCAAATTGCATTCATGAAATCAATATATGATTCTAACCATTTGTTGACTGCGATAATACCATCTCAGATCTTACAGGTTGTCACAACAGGTATTAACATCTTAATTGGCCAAATTAAGAAATAAATGAAGTGCAATGTTCAAATCATCACAACTTCTTCCAACTTTGAAAGCTAATACTTCACACAACATCCTTTAAACACTCAATCACTTATATTTTTAAGAAAAAAGATAAAAAAAACTACGCAGAATCCATGGAGAAAACACAACCACACATTAATTTAAAAGTAGAAATCATGCACACAAACAAGAAATCTAGATTAAAACTAAGTGTAGTCACAAAGATAAACACTTATCTCAAATTCTCTCCACAAAATGTCTTGAAGTTCGTTTGAATTCTCTTCATTCACTCAGAATACAAACTAACACTCAAAATAAAAAGAAAGTTATCAGCGACGGCGACGGTTACTTGGATGGATGATGACTATAAAATCTGATGGGTGGTTGCCCTCTTTCGGCGGTCGGCTTTAATGATTCAAGTCTTCTTTAATAAAAATCCAAAAGGTGCATTGGTGTCTTTTCAAAACGTGTCTTCATTCAATGAATTTTCTAGAAGTTGTCTCATTTCAAAAGTCAATTGAATGAATTTTCGTGTACATAGACTATTTCCCACGTTTTTACCAAGGGTTGCTTCAAACACCTCTTCAAAATTTTGTCTAAATTCAATGAATCATCAAATAACTACTTTTGATGCTTAAGCGCGGGATACCCAACTCTTTGGCTCGAGCCTCTGACACTTAGCCATCAGTCTTGGGCAATTAGGCGCCCTAGTTCATTTTGGACTTTTCTTCATTTTTGCTCTAAATTTGATCATTTTTCACTCATTTTAACATTTTTATCCATATGATTGTACCTAGACGAAAAAAACACAAATATTTTTCATTAAAGCTCAATATCTCAAAATTAGGTATAAAAATGTGTATAAAAACACAATATTTTTAGGTGTATCAAAATCCTCCAAATTTAAGCAGTTACTTGTCTTCAAGTGTCCCTTCAATCTTTTAAAACCAATATAAGTAGATGATGTATATGTGTTTTTTTAGTTATTACCAAAATTTTGCTGTAGAATATAGTAGTCCAATTTAGAAAAAATATTAGTAAATGAGACCAACTTAGAGTTTATAAATTTTTAAAGTTAAGAAATATGAAAATATGAGTTTCTATCTAATTCAGAAATATTGTAGATTCTCCAAATATAGAGTTTAGGTATTTTATCTTCTCCACTTAAAAATTTTTATTAAGCATAATTTTATTTACTATATTATATCATTAAGCTTAAGAGTTTCTCAATACTTTAAAAAGATTAGATGTGGAACCAATTTTTAATTAAACACTAATCCTGAAATTTCTCCTCTCTTTTTCAAATTTTCTTTTCCTTTTATTTTTCTTTTAATTTTCTTTTCTTTTTCTTTTCCTTTTCTTTTTCTTTTCTTTTTCTTTTTCTTTTTTTCACGCAAGGATTACTAAATCTGGATAGTCTTTAATGATTTTGAATTCCACTCTTCCTTTCCTAAAGCAAAGAGTTGTTATTTTTCTTTCACTTAAAAACATAATAGTAGTCTTAAAAATTATTTTCAATAAAATAAATTTAAGTTTTGAAAATAAAAATCTAAATCTTCTAAATTTTTCAAAAATACAATTTTTCTTACTAAAGATAGTTATACTATATTTAGCATGTTCCACACTAAAAGTTTAAACTTTAAGTTTTTTTTCATTACTATAAATTTTAATTAACTTCTCTTACTCATTTCTATATTCAAAATCTTACTTCCCTAATATAATCTCGTATACATGATCATTTTTCTTCAAATTAAAATCAAATTTATTTGAAGCACAATCGAGAACAAATAAATTTTTAAGTTCCTTAGAAAATTTTTCATCCCTCCCCAAAACTTAAATTTTTAATAAAAATAAAGCATTTTAGTATCATTTAAATATTGGCAAAAATGAAAATTAAAAAAAACATGCTTGCAGGAATTTTTATATCCTAAATATATAAGTACAAAAATTAAAATAGGAGTAAAAAATTAAATTGATCAAATTTTAATTTTCTTGACATATAGAGATTCATCAGACTTCTATGCAGTGAATTATAACATAAAAGCAAAGAAAAACACTAACAAACATACATGACCACAACATAAAAAAAAATAACTGGTCGTAAATTGAAAATTTTAAACATGCAGCTTTTAAGTTAAAAGTTAGCTAGATTATAAACCTTCCTAAGATCCAGAATTAAGTTCATCACAAACTAACTAAATACATGAAACAACATAATTAACACAATTACTACCACACAAACATAATAACTACTCACAAAACACAGATACATCAGAGTAGGTGTACAACAAAAGACAAAATAACAAAAACTAACATTCGCAAAAAGAACAACTGAAAACATAACACAAAATACAGAACAATTGCCTAGTCATAATGTTTTTTAGTTTATTGTTTTATAAATGTTAGATCTTTAAAATATTTCTAATAATTAGTATTTTTTTTAATTTCTGCTTTGTAATTAGCCTTTTTTAATAAAGTAAAAAGATCTTAATTTAAAACATTATTTTCCGTATAAAGTTGGATTGGCTGTGGAGTATCTAAAAGCCCAGAATGAAGAACCATATGGATGGCAATGAAGAACCAATGAAATGGTCAGTGCAAGACAATATTCGGACTTCTATAGGTCTTCTAAAAATTTATATATCATATCATACTTGACCCAGAATTAAAAGTTCATAAATATTTTTTTTAAATTGTCCATTCTTACAATAGCATAAAAAAATTATGCAATATTGAAGTTTTTCTTTGTGGAAGAGAAATTCATTTAGGCATATGAACTTTTTCAATATAATATATATCTTAGCATAATTGTTTCCTGAGAAAAACGAAACAGTAAAGTATAAAAACATTAAAAATATATGGTTACTACCACCCCAACCTTCAAACTAGCACTTATAAAAAGGAAGGGGAAGGCATGAATCAACAAAGTAGATCGATTATTAGTTAGCATTGTAACAAGGAAGATACTATATGCCAATGGAATTCTCATACAAGTTATTGCTCTGGTATTTTCTCCTTTTTCCTCTTGCCAAATGCGACAATTTCATATATAAAATGTCCTGCGCCAAAGACATCACTGATAACATCGATCTAAGAGCCCGCATCGTAAGCACCACATATTATCTCATGGAGGTTGCTCTTGCTAAAGGTTTTACGAGCTCCATTTTCTCCTCCTCCCAAAATAACAGCATTCTTTATGGTCTCGCTCAGTGCAGAGGGGATGCCAGCACTGACCTCTGCAATAATTGCATCAAGGATGCAGGAACAAAACTTCATGCAAATTGCGCTAGTCAAGCACAAGCATACATATTGTACGATCTATGCTTCCTCCGTTATGATGTAGTTAACTTCTTAGGGAATTGGACCATTCCTGGAGCCGAATATTTTCTATTTAATAAGAAGGAAGCACAAACTTCTTCAATATTTGTACCAGCGGTAAAGCTGATGGTTGGCAAACTAAAGACTATGGTAGTGGCGGGGTCGGAAAATAACTTGTTTGCGAAGGCGGTGGCAAGCAATATCACTGGCCTGGATGGTTTGAGCATCTATGGAATGGCGCAATGCACTGGTGATATGAAGAAGTCCACATGCATCGAGTGTTTGACTTACATTGAAGACTTGCTTCCAAGCAAATGCGGGGATAAAAGTGGATGCAGGTTTTTTTACAATAGCTGCTTTGTGAGATATGAGATTTATGACTTTTTCACTTCAAAATCTCGTTAATTGGTTAAAGTGCATGGTTTACTCTCAATAAGTTTAGTTTTTGTTGAATCAATAAATGTCAATCACGAGCTTGTTTGTTTAGAGCCTACAAATTGAGAAAAGGAATCATCAACCTTGTCTTAACTCGATTGAAAGTTCATTCTAGAAGCCATGGTTAGTTCTTGAATTTTGATACAAATGTTTTCATTTGCTTCCAATGAGTTTGAATACTTCAAAGTTTCATAAGACAAAGATACTAACAAAGGTTTTAACATTTGTCAACGGTCTAAAGTTCTTTAATTTGCTTATGTAGATTGAAAATACCAAATGTCAGTAATTCCATGTCACAATCAAAATAATAATAATTGGTATGTTCCCATATCCTCAATATCATCATTTAATCTAACTTTAATTTGTTTGTTTTCTAAATTTGGCTTGCAATGTTCAATCATAATTAAATTGTTTATTGAGCCAGATATTTCTTACAAATTGATGTACTTTTTGCTCTTCTATCCTTGCAAGTTTATTCAAATATCTACAATAATAAAAGTGAGTATTTGAAAAACCATGGATCAGGAATTTATTTAATCTAACTTTAATATGTTTGATTTTAAATGTGGCTTACAATGACGAATCATAATTAAATTGTCTCTTGAGCCAGATATTTCTCACAAATTGATGTACTTTATGCTCCTCTATCCTTGCAAGTTTATTTAAATATCTACAATAATAAAAGTGAGTATTTGAAAAACCGTGTAACAGGTATTCATGTAATGCACGAATGATAAGGCATATATATATTTGTGTGTATGTGTGTGCATGTTTTATGGTCTGTTGGTAGAGCAACCTCTCTGAATATCTTAAGTACCCTTAGGTCAAGGTTTTGAATCCTACAGTGTGTAGAGTGAGTTACTCGAATATTTAGCACACCTACGGATGACCGGGGCTCGTCTAATAGCCTCCAACATTTCCTTTTTTTTAATACACACACACACACACACACACACACACACACACACACATATATATATATATATGTGTGTGTGTGTGTGTATGTGTATATATATATATTTAAAATTGTTTTACATACATACCATGTTAATCTTATATGTGTACATTTCTATTACCAAAATTTTTATATTTACAGTCTAATTTTTAGTATTTTATTAATAATACCATGAAAAATATAAAGTGCTTTAAATTTTAATATTTTCGTATGACAATGATAATCTCACCTAGAAATAGGGGCAACTGATGCACTATCAACAAAGTTTAGACATCTAGCACAATGTTTTAGGCATGACACGGATCTCGACATAATCATTTAAACAAGAAATGTTTAAACTTTCATAAAAATGTCATCCAGAGCTCTGATTTTTGTAAACATATAGTCAAACCGACTGACTCAACGAGACAGACCGAATGGTATCAAAATTGTTCCAATTCAAGTCAAATCAAGATTAGATCAATCCATTAAACCATATTTGAAAGCTTTCTGAGAATATTTGGAATGGCAAAGCAAAGCCGAATATGAGAACTTATAGTCGAATTGAGCATCTCGACATTACCAACTCAACAAGTCTAAAATCACCAAATTCTGACATCATTAAGACCCTTGAATGTCCATCAAATGATGTCTGATTATAAAAATATTTATGGATCGTCTGATCAATGCGATTTATATTCCAGCGAAAATTGAACCCATAACTCTATAAATACAGCTCTCACCCTCTCATGAGAGGAAAGAGAGCTTGAGACTTGAGAAAAAAATTGGGGCTTTGAGAATGAGCTGAGGTTCAACATCACTTCTACCACCTTCATACGTCGTCGACTGTCATTGACCATTGGCTACTGCCGTTGACCACAGCCCACCGCCGTCAATATCGTCATCCGTTGTCGACCACCGCTAACCGTTGTCGCCCACCGTCGACCGTCGTTGACTATCGCTGACCTCCATCAATCACCATCAACCGTCGTCAACCACCACCTGTCGACCTCCACCGATCGTCACTCTTCTTACAACAAGTTCATTCATGCACCAACGTTGTGATTTCGAAGTGTGTTCAACTCTTTTTCGCTTGTGGGATAAAAGATTGTGCATGTAATATCTAATTTATAGTGGAATTTATCAGCTGGGCTAGACCCTGTGGTTTTTTTCCCTTTCTGGGTTTTTCACGTAAAATCTTTTGATGTCACCATTGGTTATTTTCTTTTATCCGAGTGTGTGTTAAATTCTCGTGAAACGCTAAGATGATAATCAATTACTCTATTGTCGTGAATTTTCTAACATACATCAATGACACTTAAATAAAAATAGTTTAGCGGTTTTGTTTGGGGTTAAAATGAAATTATAATTCTTAACTCTCAAGTTGGATCTTTCAATATAAGCCTCTATGGTGGATCAGGGTTTTTTGTGCTACAAATTGATTGATGGCAGAAAAATTTATCAAGGAAATTACAGGGCATGTTTCGAGACAATCATGTATTATGCGTCTAATTAGCCAACTTTGTTATGAATTGGTGGAGCCTAATGTGCTTCACTTTCCATAGTCACATCTTTGAACCTCTACGCCGTATTCATCCTTATTGGTACCTCTCCCTTTTTTTAATCCAAACTTTGGGCCTCACTTTAATAGAATATGTTCTATTGTATTAGATATAATATATGGTTGCTAATCAAACTCGTAAATGATGTGGCCTTTTAGACATGAGTGTTTGATTGATAGGACTAACTAGGCCCCCTTGAGGTGATGAAAATATATGATCTTCCTCAAATTGACTATATAATTCTTATATAATTACATATATATTGCCTAAACTTTCCTATTTAATACCTAAATTTTCATATTATTTTTGAAGACCTATTTATAAATTTCATAAGAAGGCATTACACCTGTTAGAAAAAATGGAATAAATCTCAGATAATCATTAAGTTTTTTTCCCTTATGATATTTCAAAATCTAACTTGATTCTAATTTGAATTACCTTTAACATAATAAATTTTATCTTTTTGATGAAAAATTCATGGATTTTTTTAACATTTGAGTTATGTCTATTTAAACTTAATATTTAGTGAGAATGATCTTATTAGGTTTGTTCATTGATTCATATTAAGGCATAAGTTTAATTATAATAGAATTAGATGATTAATATATTTTCTTAAATTTGTGTTGAACCAAAGATTGAACTGGATAGCAAAAATAGATATTAGAAATATGTTAATATAAGTTAAAAATATAATAATAATGTAATAATATTCTTTTTATCAATTTAACAAACAGTCCTTTAATTTAAGACACTCTACAATTGATATTTTGTATCAAATTTTTGAGAAATTATATTTTCTCTGTTTAATTTAAATCTTATTTATCATTGAAAATCAAAATATTTGAACTGTATAATCTTAGAACCGGCCTGTTCATAAGAAACTAGAATAATTCAATCCAATTTTAACTAGCTCAAACTCAGTTTTGTGCATAAACTTTTTTTGAGCTAGGACCAACCCTATAAAACCGACAACAAATTATCAAAACCATAGATTTAATAGAGATTTAAGGGTGAAAGTTAGTCAAGTCCTCTCATGAGCAGAATCAAGCTCCGCTGGATAGGTGGCTCGTGAACTGAGCTCAAAGAGCTAACAAGCCAAGCTCAAGCGAACCCAACTCAACTTATTAGCTCATAAGCTAGTTCGTTTAAAAAATAATTGATAAAAAATACAGTCAAAATATATTAAAATTCAAATTTTTGTCTTTAAATTATTGAAAAAGGATAAAAAATTATATATTTTTTATTTTGTATCAAATGATTTATTATTTATCATCTAATTGTTTATCCAATTTTTTAATTTAAACTCAAACTCATAAATTTTAGCTTGAGCTTGAGTTCAAACTCAATTAAATTAATCAAATATATGCTTCATTGGAAGGTGGATCGAGCATAATTAGACTCTTTTCCACCTTCAACACAAATCAATTATTATGTTAGAGCCCACAGCACAAAAACACATGGAAAAACGGAAGCAAAGCAAAGCAAAGCAAAGCAAAGCATAAATATAATTATAATATGTTGTATATTATATAAGTAGAAACAGCAATGATATTAAAGCAGTAATATCAACCTCACCACATCTAAGGGTGTAGCCTTATAACAGAACAGGAACATAAATTAAAATAAGCAGAAACGCCCAACATCAACATATTAACAACCCTCACTAGACCCAGCGACCACTTTATTCTGTAGCTCAAACGAAAACAGTAATTTGCAGCCCGTTGAAGGAGCTCAGTGCACCCTGCAGCCATAAACAAATGAAAAACAAAAGAAAAACCAATCCAAATCAGTTATCACGAAAACAAACAAAACTGTCGCTCTGAGCAAGAACCAGGCGTTAGATTAGTTACTTGGAGCAGTCGGTGGAGGTGCTGATGGGATATGGAACACTGACGCCGCATTTTCCAGGAAGTCCTGCAGCAAGGCCAGGTTTCAGATTAGGAATACGGCCGGCGAGATCCTTGAGGCAAGAACATGCCGCCTGACGGTCAGGGGTGGTGCTCGCCAGCCCGTTCAGTTTCTTCACCCCACCGCAACATCCTCCGGTGAGCGGGCCAACGCCTCGAATATAGCTGACGCACGATCCCACGGATGAGAACACCTGGCCGCAACTGATGGTCCCGCTCGCCTCGCGGAAAACGCCGGAAACAAGGAGGAAGGACAATATGCATACGACTGCCATCGAAGCAGTGGAGCGAGCCATTGGCAAGGAGCGCTAACAAATAACTGATGAGGAGGGAAGGAGGCGATGGGAAACGAGGGGAGTTGATTGGTGATTATAAAGGCCAAGTGGGGAGGTTGGTGGTTGGCCGTTGCAGGGTTATGAAAGAGGTGTTAGTAAATGAGAATTGAACTCCTGACAAAGGTTAAAGGGATGAAACCTTCAAGCCATTATGGCGGGTCTATTCTGCATTTGATTTGGGGTCCATTGTGTTTCCGAGAAACATTAGGTCTGGAATCCGGACATTCAATTACGTTTAAATGCGAATAACATTCTGTCAAATAATATGACTGCCAAAATATCGGAAAAAAAAGTGAAATTATGGCCCGAACCAAACAACCCGCTCTCCTGAGAAAATATTATTGTGAGGATTTTAATATTTAGCACGCGTAATTTTTCTAAACCTTTCTTGAGCTCGGGCTACATCTCCCTCTGTTTAGTGAAAAAAATTTGCGTACCTAAGACGTACGCAGAGGTGCGTACAGGGAGGATTTTAGGAGGTTATAACCGTGTTATATCCCCTGCAACCTATCCCCTGCAACCTACCTGTAACTTCGAGTAAGCTGCGTACGTCTTATGTACACAAATTTTTTTCCTGTTTAGTGTGCCCTTGTTCGAGCTAGGATTTTTGCGAAAGATTTTCTGCATCTCTATCTACTTCGTGTTTGCAGATGTCATATCTAAATTTTTTTTATTACAACTTTACTCAACGTTTGCAAACTTCATTTCTTATGTACGTATATGCGTGGTTTCAGATTTTTCTGGATATATTTATGTGATTATATGTACAGCAATTTACTTATTATGAATATATATGTATGTATGATTTCATGTTTTTCGCAGTACTATAACTGTTTACATGTATAACACAATTTCTTACATATATGCGTGGAGTCCAGATTCGTTTCAAATTTTCTTAAGTGTTTACATGCATAGAGCCTAAATTACAATGTATAAGTGCAGTTTTATTAATCGCGATATATTTACATGTGTTGAGCTTGAATTCCAAATTAAGGTTTGGTTATCAATGTATAAGCATACATGCCATTTGTAATAAATGTACAAGTGTGCATATTTTGTAGTCTTCTAAATACTTATGTTTATGTAAAACTTAAATTTAAATCTATATATATACAGATTTTTATAATCATTTATTTTTTTGCATGTATAGCACTTGAATCCATATGCTATATTCTCACATTCTACAAGTTTTTATGACATTTATATATCTAATGCTTAAATCAATACATAGAATTGCATACTTTTCGGCTTTCTATTGTATTTACATACCCAACATGTGAAATCGATCATGTTGAATTTCAGATTTTTGCAAATTTGCATTGTGTTTACACGTCAAACACCTGAATTCAAAAAAAAAAATGAAACTACAAAACCTTTTAATCTCTAAGTATTCACTTATCCAACACTTGAATTCTATACATATGTATAATTATGGAGATTTTCTAATTTTCACAAGTATTTTCATTGTTAACACTTCATTTCTTTGAGTATTCATACATCAAACAGCTAGACTTGATCATCTTTTACATACCTATTGTCTTACTTTTGCATAGAAGTTTTATTGGTGATATCTTCGGTGCAGTATGAAATCTTATTCGGTGGAAATATGAAAAGTAAAGTTTATATGTGTGTGAATATATAATATAAGAATCAGAAGCTTGGATTCACCATTGTTCTATAGGTGTCAAATATTAAGGCATATGGAAGGAGCCCAAAGAGCAAGAATGCACTCTGTATCATAAAGAAAAGAAAAAGATCCTCCCACCGTCTTTTTTTTTTTTTTTTCTAATTTTCTGGAAGTTCTTTTTTAGATGCAAAAGAATGTAGTGAAATGAAATAAGGAAGATGTATATACATACCACTTAATTCCTATATAATTACATGATTAACGCTTATAGAACAGTGGCAAATCTAAAGCTTCTGATACCATGTTTCTTTCTGCAATTTTCTGTATAATCCAGCAACCACATGAGTTCTTGAAAATGTATAATTTTTTTGCAACTAAGTCAAAATTAAAGTTTACATTGGTTTCTTTTTGGGCTCATTCACATGCATACTGTACAATTTTTATGTATTTACATATCTAAAACCTAAAGTTTAGTTCTCATTGTTTGCCCAAAACAAGCTTTTGGACATAATTCTACTAGAAAGCAGATGGCGTTCATATGACTCGATTTTGAGCTTTTATAACGCGTAGAAATTCCATCTCTCTCTCTCTCTCTCTCTGTACTTTGAGTAGGAATGCCATAAAAGATTTGGATTCTATAAACGTAAAATTTGGGAGCTAGATGTGTAAATATATGAAAAATTAGATTGCAAGCAGGCAAGGGTGTGTTGAGATTCTTGATCACCTTGTTTTATGAAAATCTAAAATTTTCTATGGTTTCATTTCTTGAAAATCAAGATAAAAAAAAAAAAAAAACTTGTATTTGGCCATTTTGTGAAAATTTGAAGAGTGTGATGCTTTTGTTTATGAAAATGTGAAAGTTGTTACTTAGTTGTGCATGAACATATGTAGTTGATTGTTTCTTAGAAAAATGTGAAGCTCGAGCACTCTCATTTGGAGAAATCTGAAATTGTTGCCATTTCTATCTATTGAATTTGGAAACTTTATTGGATTTATTTTGGGAAATCTGAAACAAATATATGCATCTGTAGATTTTGACTTTTTTTTTTTTGTAAAAATACAGACCACATAGTTATCATGTGTTCATATGCTTGATGTTTGGACCTTGCATTTCACATTTATACTACCAGCATCATTTATGTTACATAAAACAAAAAAAAATATAAAAATACCACTATTTCAACTTTAAGAATTTATATACATAGCACACAATTCTTTTGTACTTGCATATCTCACAAATAAATTTTTATATTTACATACATGGCACATTGGTACTTTCAACCTATGCATAAAAAAAAATTATTTCACTTAGAAATGGAAAATAGTGCTATTTTTTATATGATATTAAAAATTTTAATCCTATGTGTAAATATGAAAGTTCAAGTGCGAAATATATATTAACACATAAGAATTGAGTGGGCTGTAGGTAAATCCTTTTGTTATTGCTTCATGTAAGGTTGCTTAAGAAGTTTCCTACCCTTCTCTTGGATGGCACACTTCATGGCTACCTTTACTGAAGCATTATTTTCAGTTTAAGTGTGCAACCGATGAGGTTCTCCTAGCTTCTTCTAAGCAAACCTACACAACAA
>NEWO01000648.1:267240-278002 GCA_003013225.1 Phalaenopsis aphrodite
GTTAGTTTGAGATGTCTCTAAGGTTTGTTCGGTATCATCGAAATCTCCTATTTTTTTATTTCTTTGGGTTCCATAAATAATGTTTCACATTGAGTTTTTCCATTTAATATTCCTACAATCAATCATGGAAATTAAACTTTGAATTGTTGAAGACATAACCTCAATCTTAATTGAGTGTTTTCTTAAGTGATTTTGATCGCTTAAGATGTAATTAATTCTAGGGGCTTGCGCCAATGGAAGAATTAGTAACCCAGATAAACTAAACCTTATCTACACTTCAGACTAAATAGGAGAATGATCTGATTGGAATTTTTGCAGACCAAAAAAATGTCATAAATTTTTTAGTTTGAATATTTGAACCCATTATTAAGTGATATTCTTCTTCTTGGAGATGACATATTAGTTATAATGTGGTGTACAATTATTGAAACAATCAGATGTTCTAGATATGTTCGGTCTTATTTTTAAAATCAAACTATTTTTCAAAATTAAAATCTTTTTAAAATCAAAACCTCTTTTTTTTAAAACAATTTCAAGTATAAAAATAAAAAAACAACACCAACCTTTAATGTATTCGATGAAACTGGTAACCCAAGGCAACAACACTTGAAACATTTTTGTGCAAGTTGTAATATCAAGGGAAGTGATGCCTTACTTATCCGTCTCTTTATTAATAGTCTATTTGGGGTACACAAAACTAACTAATGGATCAGTGAAGACTTTATCTGAACTTGATGGATTATTTTTAAAAAAATTATTAGATCTTAAAATCATATCATAGTTGGTGATTTATTCGTTGATAAATAGTAACTTGGTGAGATCTTTGTTGACAATATCATTAAGTGAAGATACGAGCCTTAGTTACAACAACAACATGTTATAGAGCCCCTTCTCATGAATATCTATGGGTCAACTAACTTTCTATTGGAAGCCTTCACCATTAAGATATTTACAAATTGTTGAAAAGACAACTAACATACAGGAGGGAGATAAATAGTTACAGTTCTTAAGTTAGGAAATAGGGTAGAGACCCCAAAAAATTTGTGAAAAAGATATAGGGAAGTGCCCGCTATTCATAAAGTGAAGCGACCCATGATAATACTACTTAAAGTTGCTAAGAATTAATAGTGGCAGTCATTACACTAGCAATAACCACAACAAAATGATAATGGTTACAACAACCTTATAGGCCCGAAGAAAGAAAGAATTTTAAATACCCACTTAAAGAAAGGAAGAATTAGGTTTATTTCTTTAAGGATATGTTGTGAAAGAGATGCTTCAAAATGTAGCAAACAGTTCAATTTTCAAAATACCTAAGCCTCTCAGGTCTAAAGAAATAGGAAGAAGCGGCAAGGCTAACTACTGTCCATATCGTAGAATGCTGAGACACAAAATTGAGGAGTGCTTCACTTTCAAAGACTGATTGGAAAATAACTATAAGAATGAGACTAGTTGTTATCCCTGAAGAATGTCTGAAGGAACCAAGCTAAGTGCTGTCTTTGCTAAAGACATAGATTCTGTTGAATAAAAAATCTAGAAAGTTGTTCCATCTAAGTCTTCTCAGAAAAATTAAAATCTTTTGATTATCAACATTTTGCTTAAAATTCAAGTGTCTTTTGCACAATTTAATTCTTCCAGCAAACCCAAACTTAACTGACACCATATTAATGACCCTATCATCAAACATTGTTGAGGCTCTATTAGTTGTAATGTAATTGATAATAACTCTTTTGTATTTTATGAAGAAAAGATTATTTTCAAGCAATAAATTAAAATAATACTCCTTAAAATACTCCTTAAAAAAAGAGCAACCACCTAAAATATCCAAGAAGAACTAAGAAATCACTCCTTGTAGATGTCTACAATAGACATAAAAACTGATTTTACAAGTAAATCCATGAACTTTGGAAGAAACTCAAGGAGAGATGAAATAAGTTTGTGATGTTATAAACTCTACCATTAGTACACACTAAAATCATCTCTCATTCAAAGACACTTCTCATAATTTCACACCAAAAAAGGAAAAGCTTTGAAATCATTATGTTTGAATAGACCTACCACAATTTACTTCTCACAGAGTGTTATAAAATTTAAACTTCACAATGGCAGATAGCCTCTTATTACTTATGATGGAATTTTAAATATAATATAAGATTGATGGCTATGCCATTACAAAATCTTCCATCACAAGATATGTTATAGATGGCTAAGGTCAAACATCATGATTTAGCTCATAAAAGGTATGACTATATTTTATCAAATACACTTCTTAGAATTCTATTCCTTTGACAAAGAAAAAAAGTATTACCTCATTGTGATAGCTGCTTCATTTGCGTGTTTTTACATTCATGAAAATATGGTTTACTTAAGTTATCTTAAATCACTATGAAATTGATTCTATCCATCCACATGGATGTTGGATTGGAGTTTCTTAAACAATAATGAAAATATACTCGTCCTTTGAAATCCTTTTGAAAAGACATTGAAATGACAAAGTCTTCTTCATATATATAGTAGAAAAGAAAATAAAAAGAAAGAGAAAAAGATGAAGGAAAAGTAAACGAAAAGAAATAAAAAGAAAGAAAAAAGAAAAAAAAGAGAGAATAAATTGACTTGATCAAATTATTGATCATGAATTCACTAGTATATCTCTGGACATAGACAACAATAGATTGTTTGACTTTGAGTTAGTCACTTTGTAAGAAACAAACTTGTTTGAATTTGAGTTAGTCACTTTTAATAGATTATTGGATTTGCTAATTTTTTCTCCAACTTATTTGTCTTCAAACCTTTTACAAAGTTCCAAGTTAAAAACACCTCACTATATGATATTTTGATTGAATAACCAAAAAGGAAATTTATTTTTATACTCGATTCCTTTGGAATTTTAAAACTGGCCTGAAAATTCAAAATTGACTTTTTCTATATCATTGGAATTTTTTAAAAAAACATGTCAAAATTGAAATGAACTAAGATGAATTAGCTTAAAGAGGGATACAACCTTTGAGCCTCCTTTGTTTTAACTTTATAATAAAAATGAATCCAACAAACATGTTAGGTTAGTGAATTGGTCATATAAGTCACAATTATACATTAAGACTACCCAAGAGTGGCATTCCTAAAACTCAAAATGCAACATAATGTATTGGAATGCAAAGCAAGCTCTTTAATTTTATGTTTGAAGTTTAAACAAAACACTCTCATTCAAGGATGGGTCATTTGATGCTAGAAAATGAAAAGTATATTACTGTTGACCTGACTTTTGGTTGATGTTTAGTTTTACTACTTTAGTTGCCTAAGGTCTAGCCATAGGATTTTCCTATTGACTATACTTAGAAAACTAGAAAGGAACCCTCACCATTAGAATCTTTAAACTCCTCTTTGCTCAACCTGATATTTCACATATTGGTCCTAACCTCTAGCACTTGGTAGGTGGGGTCAGTATGAGGGACCTCAAGATGAGTCCCCATAGGACTGATTGAACTTAGGGTTGACTTTGGGTGTTGGTCTGAAGCTTGTTCACTCACTACACTCACTATCTCCTATGTTCACTCACAATCCTAAAATCCAAAATTGTTGACTTTGATCCCTTGATCTTTTGGGAGACTCGTGTAGGTGGTCCCCCGGACCCACTAGCCCTAGGTTAGGGTTTAGCTAAGACCAGTAGATGGAGGACCAAAATGGGGATTTCATTGATCCAACTTCGCCTTTTGCCCCTAAATCCACCCAAATCACCTAAACACCCCCAAATCCTAAATTTAGCCAAAAATCCTAATTTCACCCAAAAATGCCCAAATTGACTCAAAAATTACTTCAAACCATTTCAAAATATCCAAATAACTTAAGACCATAAAAAATTCCAAAATTACCAAAATACCCCCAAAATTATCAAAATTACAGAAATACCCTTGGCACCCCAAACTTTCCCAAAACATCCAAAATCACTCCATATGTTTTCAAATTCAATTTGAACCCTTCAATTGAGCCCAATTTGGCCAATTTGACAATTTTGACCAAAACCCCCAAATTATCTTTAAAGGCCCAATTTTCCCAAATTCATCTCAAATGCCAAGCAATTTGGTCATAATTTCCCCCAATTTCAATCATAAACTCAAATTAACCCTTCATATGACTAATATAAACCAAATCTAAGCCTAATTGGCCCATGATTTGAGCCGAATTTTGATCTAAATCAAAACCCTAATTTTGGTCCTGACTTAATCCCACCAAATTGAACCCCATAGCCTACTTAATTTGGGCCAATTTTGATCCTAAATATTTTATAACACTCCTAAAAACCAAAATTGACCTTCAATTGGCTTTGGTAAAGCCTCAATTGCACTTAATTTTAACCCAAGTCCAAAACAATCCCCAAATTTGCCTCAAATTGGTTATGTCTCCAAATCCACCAAATTGAATGCCTTAATCCCAAAATTGGCACCCAATTTAAGTTAAAAACTCTTCATGACATTCCTATGGACCATTTTTAATAATTAATTTGAACTTCACCCAACCTTAGCCCAACCTAGACCAAAGTCTAGTTCAACATGCCCAAATTGACTAAAATACCAAAATCCTTCAAATTGAGCTTCCAATTGGACTCAAAATCACTCCAATCCTTCACTAAAAATCTTCATGACAATCAACCACACAATGTTGATTGGGCTCAAAGTCATGGCTAGCCTAACCCAAACTCAACCTTTGGCCATTTGGACCCAAATTGGACCCATGTGCCAAACTTAACTTAGCCATCTCAAAGCCACCAAATTAATGACTCCATAGCCACTAAGCACACTCTATTGACCAGGCTAAACCCCCTTGGACCAGCCGTGATGAGCTATGGACCATTTGATCCCTAAATTAAGGGATTTATGCCCATTTATGAGCCTTAACCAAAAATCTTCCCCATCATCACTTATTATTGAGGGTTGATCATAATTAACCCTCCCACTGGCTCACCTAACCTCCTGGCCACCTCCTCTGGGCCTACCGGCAAGCCTAATGCCCTAAGCTAAAATTCAAACCCAAACTCTCCCATCCGAGCTGGCCAATTTCAATTGGTTTTAGCACTTCAAAACACTACACCTAAGTACCATTTTGCACCCCTCAGTTGGCCATGATAGGCACCCCAGGCCATTTTTATTTTAACCTCACCTCCATGGCCAAGAAAAGGAGACCTGAAATTTTCTTAAGGAAACTTTGACAAATTGCTCTCAGATACTCCCTAAGAACTCCTCAGTTCAAGCGCACCATTTCCCCCCACTAATCCTCACTATGGAAGCTTAATTTTGAGTTTAAATTTCTGCCAAAACCAGGACAAAACTCCTCAAAGCTCCACAGCTCACCATACTTCAATTACTTGTGCACACACATCCCCACATTGAGAGAAGTTGATTCCTCACAAAAGCCCGCTCTGAAATAGCCTCTAGCCTAGCTCTAGACCAACACCTGAAATTGAGCTTGATCAAATTCATACCTAGACCATTCACCAGGGCATAAGCTTCATCTGGAGGTTCATTGAGACCAATCAAAGCTATTACAACCATCTGATTGAGGCCTCCCCTCTTAGACAAAGGTATTGAACTCTAACCCTAAACTGAGCTTGTTTCGACTTTCCATGTATATTTATTGTATTTCATACCGTATAAACCATATAGATGTGTTTGTCTTGAGTAGATAAAGGCTTAGAAACAAACCCCATGCGATTTAGTTGTTTCTAGGCCAAGATCTTAAGGTTTTAGTGTGAACGGCTCATGGGTTAGGTCACTTGGGGATGATAACGGAGAGCCGTGCGATCACGTGCATAAAGCGCGGTCCGCATGGAGGCTAGGTGGCTGGCGGCGTCAAATGGTGGAGCAACGCGTGGAGCCTTTGGAGCTGACAAGGATGAGTTGGTGCCACGTGAATAAGTAGAAAAATATGGGATTTTTGAATTATTTTGAATGTTTAAACTTCAAAAATCCATATCTTTCTCTAGAAAAATCATAAAAATAAAAGAAAAATATATTGCTTAGTGAACACAGGAAAATAATGTGGACTAAAAATAAAAATTATTTTCTCTCTCCCTGATTTTTAATTAATTGAATACCCTCTGTAGTATTTTAATTCTCCATGGCTTAAAACATTTCACCATGACTTGAAATTTTGATGGTTTGTTTCTCATAATAGAGGCCATGTCTTTTGATTTTTCCAAGGTTAGAATGCATCTCTATGCCCTAATTTTCAAGCTAAGGTAACCATTTTGGCTAATTTTAATTATATGAATCAAAATATTACTTGAAAAATTATGAGAATAGTTTTAGTAGGTTTCTTGCGGTCACAGAAGTCTAGAAAAAATATTGTGATGCTTTGAATCATTTTGTAAATTTCTATACTTAGTTAAATGTGAATACCTTATATCAATTTGTGTAAATTAAATAAATATAAAAAATTAACAAAATCAACTCTAAATTGTTCATAAGAATCATATATACCCACTGTAAAAATTTGAAATTTATTTGGCTTGGTTTAAGCATTAATATGTATATTCTAAGAAATCTTGTATTTTTTTACAAAGATAATTATAATAAATTAAATACACTTAGAAAAATAATGGAAAGTTGTTTTTTGAGTTCGTTATGATGAGAGGTACTTAGGAAAAATAAAAATTATTTTTCAAAAAATATTTGATATTTGAACCATATTTTGGATTTAAAATAATTTAGAATAATTAAAAATTTCAAATATACAAAAATATTTCAAAATATGCCTAATTGTCCTCTGATCACTTGGAACTAAATAAGACATTTTTCCTAATTTCTCTAAGATAAAAATAAATTTAAAAACTTAAAAAATGAATTTTTTATATTTTATCACTAAAATAATTATAATAAATAAATTAAAAATCACAAAAATATAAAATTTGATTCTCTTAACTTTCTGAACTCAGAAGAGTCCAATAAAAATATAATAATAGTTTTTTAATTAAAACACTATTTTCTATTTAAATAAATCATGAAAATTGATCTAAAATAAAATAATAAAAATAGAAATTTGATTAAAAAAATGATCAAATTTTGCCTAAGTGTTTCTCTGGCCTTATGAAACCTCTAACAATTTTTCCATAAATATAAATTTTATTTTGGATAATTAAATATATTAACCTTTGAAAATTTTATTTCCTAAATTTAAATAATTAATTAAATTAAATTAAATCTTGAGAGGTCCACATGTTCTCCTCTAACATTTTAATTACCTCATAGATATGACACTTTAAACCTTAGAATTATTTGAGTTGTGTTTAAAGAGTTATGAGTTGAAGTGCCCCTAAGGGCAAAATGGTAATTTTAAGAATTTGGTGGATTAATAAAAAATTTAGGGTTATCAAAGAGAAAATGGATAATTTTGATCTTAATAAGCATGTTTGGATGATTGGAATACAATGGGGTTAAAAGGTAGAAAACCTTTCAACACCCTTGTACAACATCAACTAAACACATCATTCTCTTAATCTTCATGACTTGGAAGTCAAATAAAGATCAAATGATTCTTAAGTAATGGGCTTAAGCCAGGAAGATGATAATTCACTCTTCTTAGGCCCGAAGTTGAGGATGGTTTGACCATTTGATATGGATATATGGCACTTAAAGTAAAACTTTGATAGCCCCCATTTCACTCACTATGATTCTTAAAGTCTTAGTAGTGACCTAGGCTCAATTTCTAAACTCAATTGATTGGAATTAGAAAATGATATGATTAGTGATTAACATATTTCAGTACAAAAAGCCTGACTTTAACTCTGTGCATCACAATCTTAAATAACTCAAACTTGCCTTAGGGGCACTCACCCACATAACTCTTAAGTGAAATATCAATTGATTAATCGAGTACCCTATCCTTGGGATAATTAAATTGTTAAGCTTCAATGAGCAATGGGGTAGCCACACTCTAAACTCGGATGGTTAATAGAACAATATGATAAGTTCAGAAATGAACTCAAAATAATTCACGAGATCTTCAAAATAGTTCAGGGTCATATCTCGAGCACTTTGGAATCTTTTGGATGTTTTGAAGGACAAATTGAACTTATCGTATTTTGTCCTAAAATATTCTATTAGGATCTTTTGAGACTCAACAAAAATCATAACATGGTATTTGGTAGCTAAACCTTCATCCACTCTTACAACTTAAATTTTCTTGTAATACTCTACATATCCTGCAAGTACTGACCTTTCAGGTGGTGGAACAAGAATACTAGCCAGGTACGCTTTTACATCTTACAGTACCATTTTCTCTTTTACTTTCCACACTATACTTTCATGCTTATAAAACTTGCATGTTAAACAATGATCTCACTCTGCATGAAAACCAAAACTACTAGGATAGCCACAAAACCAAAATCAAAACTAAAATTAACCAAGATAAAATTCACCACCACAACATTCAAAATATAAGACAACTCAAAATTTAATCACAAACATCATAAAATAATAACTACAACTAAATTAAAATATCTTTATCGGATGATCAGAAATCCCTCGGAGGAGGTAACCTACGGTTGCTAACGAGGCTTCCCACAGTCTAAATGAAAGTATGGAACTCATTAAGTTGAGTTTCGTAAATTCATTTGGACAAAGCGAATTTGATAGAAAATAGTGGTACCAGAACGAGGGAACCATAGGATCCTAACTGGTGTCGCTCTAATCAACTTTAACATGCACCATAATATTTAAATAACTTTAACCAAAGGGACATCTGATTTGACATCGTGACCTGACACATTAGAAAACTTAGACTTTCTACGACGAGGAGCATAAAGCTAGCACTGTGGGCAACACGACTATCTTCAACAACAAGAGGATCTATAACAACATATTTTTCTTTAGAATTAAACAACAAGCAATAGGATTTTGAGGTTGTTGGCTTTTGCAACATAAATTCGCAACTCATCTTTAGGTTTTTGTGTAACTCTGCTATACAATATAAGTCTTAACTCGTCTTAGGATTCCGAGATTGTCGTCCGTCATGATCTAAATCCTCATATCTTCCAGGCTATTTGTGTGATTATTTCACACAAATGTAAGCCCTAAATTAATAAAATTCGTAGGTTGAAACACTTAAATATTTCTCCTCAAAATTGAAGCCAAATAATATGACAGTTTCGAAAGTCACTGAGGTTCTCCTTCAGATCTTTGACACACCCTAGTTCTTCCTCCTTTGGATTCTACAACAAAATATTCTAAATTTGAACCATTCCCGTTTCACACCTCTTTTTAGGGTTTAGGGTATTGTTGAAAAGTCCAACCCTTTTGGCCTCTTTCAAGATAACATTTCCCGATTTTTATCGAGAGTTTTCTTAGGTAACCCCAGTTATCTAAAATGTAATTAACTATAGGGGCTTGCCCTCATAGGAAGCTTTTCCGAACCCAGCTTAATATAAACCCTATATAATTATTTGTATTAAATAAGGGAACTTGTCGACAAATAAAATGGTTTCGCAGACCAAACAGATGTTATATATTTCTTAGTTTATTTGATCGAGCCTCATCCTCAAGTCTTGTGTTTTTATTTCGGGATAGATACAGGGTTTGAGGTATATCGCTATTTCATTTAAACTATAAAAAATATGGGGTCATTTTGATTTCCTATTTTTCTAAACTTATATATATGTATGTAAATTAAATGTCTTTTCGAAGCGGGCGATGAGATTTCAATTTTGGTGGCCGACAGCTTCCAATGGGCAACTCCTTAACCCAAAATAGTGCCGACAGCTTTTGGCAACTCCGTTGATGAATAGTTTCTCTCTCCATTTAAATCAGAAAATATTATCTTCAAATATCGCTAATGTGTCCATGTCCTCTTGGATCAAATTACCTTTCTTCCATTGACATGCTTTACTTGTTTCTATCTTTAGAAAGTACGGTCAACTCTTTGGACTTTAGGACGGTCTGTTCGACCACCTTTGAACAGAGATGTTTAAGAGGCCATTAAGGACTTTTTAATCTTCATGTGGGGTCAGAACACAAATAGGTGTGTTTGTGGACTAGTTCCACGTGGGCATTGTGTGTTGTTAAGTTGGTCCCGCACTGGGTCCTAAACTTCACTTTCCCTTTCGAGTTTGATTTGCTATTTTGCAAGTTAAAATTGAACTGTGTCATGCTGCACTTGCTCTTTAATCATCCTTATATTAATTAAATCTTTCTACTTTCAAGCTACTTTTACTAAATCTAAGACTTACCCGGTCTACAGATTGGGCTCTGCTAATTTTAGTGCCCGCAATAGGATTACGAGGTATTGGCCAAATAGCTAACCCTAGAGCTTTCACTTTTTTAAAGCTCCTGCAATGGAACTCCCAACGCTCACGTTCTCTTGCAACCTACCAACGAACCGCAATGCCCACAATGCCTCTCCCACCATCAAGTTTGGAGTCGGATTTGAAGATCTCGAGGTCGTCCTCGGGAAAGCCCCGTTGGTCATAATAAAGGTCACCGCTCTAGTTGTTTAAAGATCTCGAGGTCGTCCTTAAACTTTTAAGGACTTAACAAAATACAACATAGAGTTAGGAAAACCCCCCAGAACTTTACTTTTTCTGCTCTTCATAAATGCCCTCACATGCATTTTAAGTTTCAGGTGGTGGAACGAGAAGACTCGCCAGGTACGCTTTTACATTTTGTAATACCGTCTTTCTTCTGTCTTTTCCTTACATGTTTTATGCTTGCATTTACCTACATGCATGAAAACAACATAAACTTGCATGTTAATCATAATCATAACCATACCCAAA
>NEWO01000648.1:278992-342671 GCA_003013225.1 Phalaenopsis aphrodite
TTTAAGATGTAATTAACTATAGGGGCTTGCCCTTATAGGAAGCATGTCCGAACCCAGCTTAATATAAACCCTATTTAATCCTTTATATTAAATAGGAGAATTTGTCGGCAAATACAAAGGTTTCACAGACCAAACGGACGTCATACTTTCCTTAGTTTATTTTGATCGGGCCTCATCTTCAAGTCTTGTGTTTATCCTTCGGGAGAGATACATGATTCGGGGTACAGTGCTCTTTCATTTTAAACTATAAAAATTATGGGGTCAGTTTGATTTCATACTTCAACGTCCTTCCGAAGCGGGCAACGGGATTTCGATTCTAGCGACCGACAGCTTCTTACGGGCAACCCCCCAAACCAACCCGAAATATCGCCGACACCCACATGAAAAATTCTGTCCCCATTATTCATTTAATCAAAATCATCTCCAAAGTCTCAAATTCATGATCAAATTGTTCAATATTAAACATCATGCCAAACTTCACCAAAAACACCAAATAAATCCAAAATCCCTCCTCATGAAAGTTGACCAAGCAAAAGGAAAGCCATGAAGTAACTCCTAAGCCATAGGCGAGCCATGCCATGCCACATCACCATACTATTAGAAGCAAGAGGACAAGCTACTTTCAAATATCCTTAAGAGTCTTTTAACACCTCCCATGAATCACCTAAACCCCATACTAAACCCAAATCACTTGGATAAGGACCTTACAATTAATTAGGCTGAACCATCTGATTTCCTTTAGCCTCCAAGCTAACCTTGGTGGGTGAAGCCAACCAAAATCCATGACTTGACCCAAGTTGACCCAAAATAGCCATTCCTACATCCTTTTTTAATTTAACACCTTTACACATGGCCAACCCTAATTAACTTCACCAAACCCAAGCCTTGACCTCCTTAAGTGAGATGGTGACCTCTCCTAGGCCGGCCGACCTCCTTGGCTATCAAAAAAGCTACCCTCAATTGCTCCGCCATGGCTAAAACTTGAAATTAAACCCATCCAAGCTATCTCAACCAAATTGGATTTTTTCACGTTGTTTTCATCCACATAAGCAACCTAAAGCACCCACCAATTGCCCCTGGTGGCCTCTCATTCCCCCTCTATTTAAACCCACCCTCGATTATCAAAGGAGGAGAGCTTGAAAATCCCTGGGGAGACTCTGTCAAATTGCTTCTAGAGCTTCCTTAAGATCCCTTGAGTTTAATCCTACCATCCTTAGCCACTCAAATCCACTGCTCGAGCTCAATTTTGGAGCTCAATCCCTAGACCGAAATAGGACGTCCCCAAATACTCAACCAAATCCAAATTAATTGTACACACATCAACCCCACAGTGAGAGAGGAAGATCCCTCATAGAAGCACCATCACCATAGCACCCTAGGGTGTACTTTGACCAACACCCAAATCGGCCTTGGTCCAACTTGGGTCTAGACGATTCACCACAACTAGAGGCTTCATTCTCAAGCTCTTTGTGCCTCCACGAAGCTTCTCCAAGCATCCAATAGAGACTTCCCCTTATGGACCAAGGTATAACATTTTCCCCCCATCTCTAGCTTATTTTAATTCTCCATGAGTCTAGAATCGATTTCATGGTAGGTTAGTCATATGGATCGGCTTGTCTCACTTAGATGAGTCCATAAGATCAAACCCGAAGTGATTTGGTCAAGTGTAGCTCAAGATATTAGTGTTTTAAGGTGGACGACTCACGAGATCAGTCCGTTTGGGACGATAACTGAGGGTCGTCAGATCGCGCGTGTAATGGATGGATGGACGAGATCGCGCCGGATGAGAAGATGGAGCGGTACAGAGAAGTCGCTTGTCGGTTGACTCAGGCGGCAGCAACGAATGGGAGCGCGCCGCATGGAGCTTTGGAAACGTCGTAGGATTATGTGGCACCACGTTACTTAAGTAGGAAAATAGGGATTTTCTTCTTTAAAAAAATAACCAGAAGTTCAAAAGATATATCTTTGTGTAGAAAAATCACAAAAATAAAAAAAATATCCTCTTGCTCAGTGAATAGAGGAGAACAATGTGGAAATAATTCCATGTCCATTTGATTCATGTATTTTTTTTAATTAATTAAATAGTATTTTCCTTATTTTGATTCTTCATTTGCATAAACATTTCACCATGGCATGGGACCATGGGGCTTTTGATGTCCTTATTGTTAGACATCTTCTCTGATTTTTCTAAGGTCGGGGGCCAATTCTAACTAGACATACCTAATTTTCAATTTAATGGCCCCTGTTTTGGTATAAAAGTCATAAAAATCAAAATACTCATAAAAAAAATACAAAACTTATTTTGGTGGGTTCACTATGGTTAGAGGATCCCATAAAAAAATATAAACTTGATTTAACTCATTAAAAATAACCTTAATTGTCACCAACCCTAAAATGAAAAGAAAATTAATTTAAAGTAATTATAAATTTAAATGCATAAAACTATTCCACACTGTAGTTTAATGTTAGAGGAGTTCCCCATAAAAATTTCAAGCCAACTCGAGTTAATTTGAAGACTCAAATGGATTAATTAAGTGAATGCACATTTTTTGGTATAAAATAATTCTAATAATTAAAATACAACACAAAAAAAATACCAAATTGATTTTGGGAGCTCCTTATGACCAAAGGAAACTAAGAAAAATAAAATTGGAATTAAAATAAACACTTCATTTTTTTTGAACTATTTTTCGACATTTAAATAATTGAAAATTAATTAAAAATCATAAAAATTGCAAAATGGTAAAAACACACTAAAATGTCACATTTAGCTTCTTGATCACTTGTGACCAACTAAAATAATTTTCCTTATCTTCTAGGTCAATATATTAATATTAAAGGCTTAGAAATGAATTTTCACTTATTTTTCACTAAAATAATTCTAATAATTAAACTATAAGTCACAAAAATTTGAAGTTTGTTTCTTTAGGTCCCCTGGACTCAGAGAGATTTAATAAAAATCTAAAACTTAATTTTTCACTTAAATGTGATTTTATATTTAATTAATACTAAAAAACAAATTATTCTAATAAGTAAATTAAATCTCTAAAGTTCGTGAAAATTGGTCCAAGTAGTCCCCTAACTTAGGTGAACCCCCAATAATTTTCTTAAGGACAGAAGCTTTATTTTGATTAAGTTGTTAAATTTTCCTTTAAAATCCCTATTTTTGCATTAAAAATACTTAAAAAATTAAATCAATTCAAAAAAATCACATTTTCTCATCGTATGTTTTAATTAACCCATGAGTGAGGTAACATAAAATTTTCATGCCATTTGAGTCTAATTTAATGAATCATAGGGTATTAAGGCCTTAGGGGCAAAAAGGATAATTTTGGAATTTAAGGCTTAATTCTTATTTAGGCTTAACCAAAGGACTAAATGGGCAATAAATAATCTTAATTAATGTGTTTTTATGCTTGGAATATAAAATGGATAAGTAGTAGTAACCAATCTCACTTTGATCTTATAAAGGATAAATGTGTAATTTTTCAAAATTAATGAAATTTAGAAGATTATTTAAATAGAGAGATATTAAGGTGAGGGTTTGATTTTGGAAGATCATAACTCACTAATTTTAAGCCCCAACTAATGGTTTTGAGATGATTTATAATTCATGATAATGATTAAGAATATAAATATAAATATTGAAAAATTCATTTTTCTTGAATTCGTAAATCTACCCATTAAATCTTAAGGGCTTAGTAGTGAACTAGGCTTAATCAAAATGTTGTCTAAAGAGATTCAGAAAATAACTTATAATTAATTTAAATCTTTTCAAAACACTATAAGCCCATTCTTAAAATCAAATTAATTAAGGGTGTGTTTGGGGCAATTTGTGCATTTCAGGATAAGCAGCTTATCCTGAAACGCGGCCCGCGGGCGGGCCGCGGGGTCCTGTCTGCGACATGCGTTTAGTATAAAACCTCAAACGTGGTTTCAGATAAACTGGCAAAACGTGTGAACCAAACGATACAGCGGCGTTTTGAAATGCCGCCCGCACTTATAAGCTGCCCCAAACCGGCCCTAAATTCCTTAATTAAGTTGAGCTGCCCCCAAGGGTCTTTACCTAAATAACACATAAGTGAGATATCAAGTGATAATTACCCCATATAAGAGATGATCAAAACATCATAATTCACTGAGCATAAGGGTATTAACTGGATGAACTATATAGTAAACATAATAAGACAAAAATGAAGTCAAGATAATTCCAGGGACTATGAAATGTCTAAGGTATTATCCGAGACTTCTTCATAATTCATTGGAAATCTTGAAGGACATTTGGACTTATTATGATTTTCATACTGGAGTCATCCTCAAAATTTGGAACCACCAAGATATGACATATGATCTGGTAGGCACACCTCAAACATGTATTTCCTAATTTCTTTATAAGCATGTTTTAATTCCTACAAAATTATACTTGTAAGTACTAATCTTTTAGGTGGAGGAACGAGAAGATTCGACGAGTACGCTTTTACAGTTTACAAGACTTTCCTTATCTATATTTTTCCTTACTGCACTTTCTACTTATAAATTTGCATGCTAAATAAAGATGTAACCATGCATGCCAAAACTGAAACCTTTAGGATAGCCACAAAACTAAAACCAAAACTAAAATCAACCAAGATAAAATTCACCGCCACAATATTTAAATCAAAATTTAATCACAAACATCACAAAATAATAATTAAAACTAAATTAAGACATCTCTATCAGATGAACGGGAATCCCTCAGAGGAGGTAACATGTGATTGCTAACAAGATTTCCCACGGTCTAAATGAAAGTATGGAACTCATTGAGTTGAGTTTAGTAAATTCATTTGGACTAAGTGAATCCAAAAGAGAATGGTGGTTTTAGAATGAGGGAACTGTGGGATCCTAACTGGTGTCGCTCTAATCAACTTTAATATGCCCCAATAATATTTAAAGAACCATAACCATAGGGATATTTGATTTGACATCATAACTTAACACATTAGAAAACTTAAACTCGCGACAACAAAGAGCTTGGAGCTAGCATCGTGGGCGGCATGACCATCTTCAATAGTAAAACATGTCTTCACCAGCTAAACTATTCTTTAGAATTAAATAAAAAATACATAGATATTCGAGGTTGTTTGCTTATGAAAAAATAAATCCTCAACTTTTCTTTAGGCCTTTGTATAGCTATGCTATACAATCTAAGCCCTAACCTGCTTTAGGATTCCGAGGTTGACGTCTGTCTCTACCTAAATCCTCACATCTTCTAGGTTATTTGTGTGATCGTTTCATATGAATATAAGCTCTAATTAATAAAATTGGTAGGATGAAACTTTCAATAAATTCTAATCTCCAAAATTGAAGTCAAACCATAGGATAGCTTTAGCTGTCGCTGAGGTTTTCCTCCAGATCTATGACACCCCTAGTTTCTCTTCCTTTGGATTCCATATAAAATGTTCTAAGACTTGAGCCCTTACCCTTTCACACCTCTTTTTCTGATCTTGTTGAAAAGTCCTAATACTTTGACCTCTTTGAAGATAATATATCCTAATTTTTATTGAGAGTTTTCTTAGGTAACTTCAGTTATCTAGGATGTAATTAATTATAGGGGCTTAACCTTATAGGAAGCTTTTCCAAACCCAACTTAATATAAACCCTATTTAATTCTTTGTATTAAATAGCAGAATTTTTTGGTCAACATAAAATGGTTTCGTAGACTTAAACAAATGTCATATAATCTTTAGTTTATTTAATCAAGCATTCACTAGTAAGCAATGTATCTATCCCTTGGGATAGGTGCACTACTTGCGCTATTAGCCTCCTTTATTTAAACTATTGGGGATATGAGATCAGTTCGGTCTTGTGTTTTCAAAAATTTAAAATACTATTTTTTCTAAATTATATATGTTCTAAATTAAAATAAAATGGGTGTTAGGATATCCATCTTAGCAGCTGACAACTTGACAACTCCTTAACTTTTTGTGTCGACAAGTATTCTCATATGTACTTAGGAAAATATACAAAATGAGATCTTTGAGGTGATCAACTATCTTCCTTTAATGTAGACCACATTATGCTTAACATTAGCTTTAAATCAATCCAATTTGATTTAGCGGAAGTTCCATAACTTAATTCTTGGATGTATCAATCAAATTTTCATCATGTGGAATTTGCCCTCCATGAAAGAAGATAAACCCTTGAAGATTAAGCCTCATATGAAAGATGCACCTTAATGTATAAGCTTTCCTCTATGCTTTTTGGTGCATTTCCCACCAACAATTGAATTTGTTATTTTAATATCTCTTAACAAGAGATTTTTATATATTAACATATCCAAGTGCACTCAATCATGCATCTTATACATCTAAACTGAGTTTAGTATTAATCAAAGCTTAATGTGCCATAAATTTGGATTCAAATTCTTGAATGTCTAAATCATAGTCAACCATATTAGTCACCTTTGACAAACTTTGAGCCTCATATTGATGAGATAAACTCCTTGCATAATTTCATCTCACATACTTAAAATGTATGATAGTAATTTTTTCCTTTTGATCTTCCAAGGTTCATAGAACGGGTTCTCCAAATTTACATAAGATAATAAAATTATAAAATATTTGATCAGGTTGAACATCATTTTTAGATGATACATTTATTTTCACCAAATTCAGGACAAAAATAAATCTCGATTTGTTTTATTTTTCAAACATTTCAAATTGTACACATAAAAAATAACAACACAAATCTCAAAGAGAATAAGCGATCAATATGAAATAGCCTCCTCTCAAGGTAAGCAATCAATTGATGATTCAAGATTGTGTTGTGAGAAATACACAAATTGTTGTGGTATATCGAAACAAATGGAAGAACGATCTTTGAAGTGCAAAATAAAATGAGAAAATTCACACCAGAAAGAACAGTAACACAACGAATTCATGGTTCGACAAATTGTCTACGTCCGCGGAGTTGTAGAGGATTTCACTAATTGTGGAATTTACACCAGTCAATCGTCTCAACTTACAAGAGGAATCTCTCACTTTGTTGCTCCTCTTCTTATCTCTTTGTTTTCTCTCTTTACACTGAGATACACTAAAGAAACTCTACACCTAGATACACTGAAGAAGACAAACTTACAAGAGAAATAAATCCAATTTCTCTTCTGCCACAAGCCCCCAAGAAGAAACCAAGGAAGAGCAATCATTTTCTTCTTCTTTCTTCTTCCTTCTGCTGCAAGGAACTACTGCTTGCACTTTCCTTCCTCTATCTCGAGAAAGTCCGAAGAATAACACAAAAAAGTGTTGCGTAATCTAACTAAAAGAGAGCCATGTGATACCTTTTATCACAAATAGGAGAGAGCGAAGGGATGCTTCGCTTCAGAACAGAGGAAGGCAGGAGCGGTTGGCTCCTATGGTTCATGGACGGGAGTGGGAGGCGAGACTCCTCGCCAAGTTGAGGGAGGCGTGACGATCAGGTGAAGCGAGGGCTTCGCTTCACGAAAGAAGGGGCGGGGGCTGGAGCTTGAAATCAGACTCCAGTAACAATCTCCCCATTGGAGACCGATACACAAGCTACAACATCTCCTTCCTCAAACTGATATCATCCACTGATGGTGTCCCCCTTTTTTACAAACATGAATCCTCCACGTCTACAACTCAAAGCCTATTTATTCACTCAAGAAGACCAAATGAAGCTATGCACAACTTCAGTTTCTTAAGAGTAACACCCTCAGTCAACATATCAGCAGGGTCCAAATAGCTTTGCACCTCTAAACTATTTCCTGAATTTCTCTTCAATCTGCTTTCAACTCCTATTACATGAGCAATATTCTGCCTCGTTGAAAGCCATTTTCAAAAAGTCTAGCCTTGCACCTCTTACTATCGTAATGCTCAGTCTTCATCTGGTACACCCACTTGTTGTGAAATGTCTTCTTCCCTCCTGAAAGTTCTTCCAGCTCCCACTTGCTTAAACTTTCATCTTGTAAGATTTCTTCATAGCTTTGTGGTTCTCCACCATCTATCTTTAGAATAAGAGGAATGGGTGGCCCAAACCCACTCTTCTATTCATTTCCATCATCAACATAACTATGAATTTTAAGCAATATTGCATCCTGTACTTCTTCAGATACAACATTTGCACTATCATTCTCCATTTTCATGAGATTCCTGCAATTCCTCTTTATGTGGCCAGCCTTGCCATAATTTCAGCAGGTTGCCTGCTGACCAGACTTTGATTTTGATCTCCATTTATTTGAGTTCTTGTCCTGTGATCTTCCTCTGAAATCAACATTCAGTGCCAAACTCGTACTTGAGATATCACAAGAATCTTTTTTGTGCACCTTCTCAGCTAAAATCAAATCACGAATATCATCACATTTCAGTTAAGATTTACCTACAGAACTGCTAACTGTCATCCTCATGACTTCCTAACTATTTGGCAATGATGCCAACAATACCAACGCACGTATCTCAAAATCTAAATCAATTTTAACAAATGACAATTGAATTGTGATAGAATTGAAATCATTCAGGTGTTGAGCAACAAAAACACCTTCCACCGTCTTCAAGTTGAATAACTTATTCAGCAAGTACACCTTGTTTTTCGTCGATGGCTTTTCATACATACTTGATAATAAGGCTATCATGAGATCTTGTCGGCACTAAAAAGTTGGGACTTGTGAAGTTGTCGGTTGCTAGGATGGATATCCCAACACCCATTTTAAGTTAAATTAATATATATATATATATATATATATATATATATATATATATATATATATATATATAATTTAGAAAAGATAGTATTTTTTAATTTTGAAAATGCAAGACCAGAACGATCTCATATACTCAGTAGTTTAAATAAACGAGCCAAATACTGCAAGTAATGTATCCATCCCGAAGGATGAATACACTACTTACTGGTAAGACTCGATTAAATAAACTAAAGATTGTATGACATTCGTTTAAGTATGCAAAATCATTTTTATTATAAGCCGACAACTTCTCCTATTTAATATGAAAAGTTAAATAGGGTTTGTATTAAGTTGGTTCGGAAAAGCTTCGTATAAGGGCAAACCCCAATAGTTAATTACATCTTAGATAATAGAGGTCACCTAAGAAGACTCTCGATAAAAACCATGTGATATTATCTTCAAAGAGATCCAAACAATAAGACTTTTCAACGAGATTGGATAAAGAGGTGTGATTCCGATATTTTTTATATGTAATGATTTAGGAAGTTGACACCACTACTTAAATATTTTAATCTCCGGTAATGACACCAAAAACTTGATCCCAAGTAAAGTAAGATTTCATTTATATTTGTAAATAGTATGGATTCTATGCAAGTATACATATTATTATCAAGTAATAAATGGTTTTCCCCAAATATCGATCCCACAGAGTTCGAGGTCAATCACGGTGGCCTTCAAGAGAAGTTCTAGTCTAGAATAACATGCCATAGCTTGGAAGGTGGATAACGGTTTGGTTTTGATTATATCCTACAATTATCACTATAATACTACTTCTACTCTTAAACTAAAATACTTAGTGAAAATCAAAAAGTGGGGTTTAATATATTAAAAGTACCATTCCTCATGCTATGAAATTAGTGACATGTGTAAAGCTAAAACAAGTAGTGAGAGAGATTGTGACAAATAGAAGCAATTATATTCTTTACCCTTATTAGATATGCTATCAAGAACATTGGTTAATCTAAAGTTTGAATAGTTTTAAAGACAGACTAGGCAGGGAAAATACTAGCTCTAACTTTAGAGTTCCATTTTATCCCTCCACCTAGAGGCTAACATCTCGCATAAAGACATAAAACAATAGACCAAATTACGGGGCTTTAGCCTTTCACTCTAAAGTCCTCTAATTCTACACCCATTAAAGGTTATTTCCCTATTTATTTACACACAACTATATGGACTACATTCTCATCCATACAATCTCATGTGATTCTACAACAGTTGATTGAGGCAACACCATCATGGATGTTACATGTTCTCACAACAGATTTTAACATGCAAGTTGATCAAGTTTACATGTAAATGAAAGACAAAGATTAAATAAAATTATTCACTACACATGGAGAAACAACAAGAACTTTTCATTGAACAAGACTTTGAAAACATACAAACAAAGGAATAGATTCAAATCAAAATATAATGAAAATACTTATCTCTGATGGAAATCAAACTCTCCTTGTATATTAAAAGCAATCTCCTTACAATCCTCTCCAAGAATAAAGTGAAAAGAAAAGAAGAAATCTCTCACACTCTCTCTTACTCTCTCACCTTGTCGCCCCACTTAGGGCTCACGTCTAACCCTTCTTCTTCTTCTCCACGTCTTCTTCTCCTCTTCTAATTGATTCAAGAATCCTAGAGTTTTCAAGAGAGTTTCTAAAAATATTTCCAAGCCTTATTTATAATTTCTTAAGAGTTTCTTAAGTGTCTCTTCAAAAGTGTCCAAATTCATTGAATCTTCCAAATGGTGCCTCAAGTCACTCTTTATAACTCCCTATAACCACCCCAATTTCTTTTATAAAGTGCCTTTTCTCATTTCCAATGATATCCCCAAGAGGAACACGAAGCAACACTTCTATAATCTTACAAATCTGATGTATATTCCATAAGATATGTTGAAAACCGTATTCGGCGCCTAAGCCCTATTTTTTTGCGCTGAAGCGCCCTCCTCTATGTCTGGTGGCGCCTAAGCACCATATTTGGGTGCTTAAGCACTGGGCACATGCACTTAAGTGTTCAGTTTCGGTCCCCATGGCTTCGGTCTGCCACGATTATACCTGATTTGCTCTGGTTTGCTCCATTTTGGTCCATTTTTGTTCTTTTTACTCCAATGACTCCAAATTCTTCAATTTGATGTACCTAAAACCAAAAAAACTAGAAAAAATACCTTTAAAATGCAATATAATTATAAAATAAAGCATGAAAAAATACATTTTTACGCATATCAAAATCCCCCAAACGTAAACATTACTTGTCCTCAAGTAATACTACATTTTTAAAATAAATTATGTAGATTTGATTTAATGGGTCATCCTTTAGAATTACTAAAATTTTGTTCTAAAAATGTGATAGTTCAAATTAGAAGAACTTCTAGTGAATCATACTAGCACAGAGTCTAAAATAATTATCATCAAACTTGGAAATTTCTTTTCTTATCTAATTCAGAAATATATGCAGATTTTTCAAACTTCGGATCCTATGAACTTTTCTTTCTAGACTTAAGAACTCCCTTAAAAATAATTTTTACTAATATAAGTATAAAAATCAAGCTTAGGATTGTTCTAAGTTCTTTACTCTAGAAAGACTCAAGTGAAACCAATTTTTGATTAGGACCTTTCTTCAAGCTTCTCCTCACTTTCTTCTTTATTTATTTTTTATTTTTTTCTTCTTTTTCTGCATCCACTTTTATTATTTCTTTCAGGATCTTTTTATCCATTATTTTTTTTCATTTTTTTATATATGAGGAATACTATATCTCGAGAAGTCCCTTAAAAATTTTTGAATTCCACTATCCTCCTCTAAAGTTAAACTTATTACTTTCTATCACTTGAAAAGATGTATATATATATATATATATATATATATATATATATATATATATATATATATAATACTTTCTAAAAGAGCCTTAAATGTTTGAAAATAAAAATTCCAAGAATCCTTAGTTTTTCAAGTATGCAATTCTTCCTACCAAAGATAGTTATTCATTTTCCGAAGTTCTCGACTAAATATCTTTAACTCTAGGTTCACCCTTTTCACTAAAAATATCAACTAAGTTTTCCTACTCCATTTTTATACTTGAAATTCTAACATCCATAAGATGACTCCACATAACTATAATCATTGGAAATAAAATACAAATTTATTTGTACTACTTTTGAAAGTAAGTAAGGTTTAACTATGAAACATTTTTCTTTCCCTCTCCCCCCAAACTTAAGCTCAGACATGTGTAACAAGGAAGTACAAAAATATGCAACAGGAAATGATCAATTTTACAATTTGCTACACATCCTACAAAAATATCAACAAATAACAAATGGTAGAACATTGTAGTAGAAAGTAAATCTAGCCTAAACATGCTTGACATAACATTATAAGGGAATTTTAAATAGTAGAATAGGTACAAACTAAAGATTAAACAATAACACATTTTAAACTTTATAAAGGAATTTCTGGATGCTAACAAGTTTAAAATATTGAGATAAGTCTTGTCATTTCCAATGACTCATTCAACTTGACTCATAAACATGGACACATAGACTCACATATTAAAAAACAAACAACAAATGAGGTTAATTTGATCTCCCTTGTACTCACATTTCTCCTCCTTACTTTCAATTTCTAGCAGAAGAAACTACACTAATAATGTGGGTGTATTATAAAACTTTATATGATTATCACTTATGGACTGAAATTCCCTCATTTGTTGGCAATTTCATGGTTACTCTAAGTCTAAGGTATACACACTCTGGTAAATAAAAATAGTGTAGTTCATCTAAGTAAGTTCATGACCTTACTCAGTGAAGAAAAAGTCAGATAAAGGAAGTAATACAGTTGACATGGAGTGATCTCAGTCTAAACTCTGCATGCTTCAAGTCAATGTTTAGCTCCTGTTGAGAACTAAGTCGTAACAGACTCGTCAACCTGCTACTATCAGAAATCATATACAAATCTAGTCATGACAAAGGAATTACCTCACAACATTAATCCAATCCACTCTTACACATCAAACACGGATCAAAGTACAACATCTCACTATTGTCCAATCCAACATAACAATAATCACAGTAAACAAATAACAAAGATAACCATGGGTTAACTCCTACGAAACGCTAACATCAACGACTCGATGTATCCAATGTTTACTCTGGTTACCTCAGCATCTAAAAAACTCATTCATTTTCTCTGTATACCACTGAATATGTCATTCAGTGATTTTGAATAACTCTTTGTTAGTAGATCTTTTACTGATTTCATCATTCAATTCAAGTTCTTCTTGTAATTGAGTTAAATTTAAAGATATAAAGATTGGTGGTGTAGATGAATTCCCTAAAATAGGTAGGCTTTAAAATTGTATGGGGTACATTCATCTTAAGTTCATGAAATTTTTCAACTTGTGGAATTAAAAGTTTACTATTTTCAGTAACGTCCATCATTTCACACCTCTACTAAACATACATACAATATTCCTTAAACTTCATTTTCAACTCATCATGAAAGTCCATTTTGATCTCATATGTTAACTTACTCTAAGAACTTTCTTGGAAATGGTCTTTACTTAGATAATCAATTTCATTGATCCAAAAATAATTATTATCTTTTCTCTCAGTTGGATACTTCATAGCCTTTAAACTATCAAAAGTGGCTTCATGGTCATTAATATTCATAGTTAACTATCTTTTTTGCACATTTATGATAACTTGTCCAGTTATAAGAAAAGGTCTCCCAAAAATAATTGGATTTTCTTTATTTTCCTCTATATCTAATAAAATAAAGTCCATAGGAAAGATAAATTTATCCACTTTAACAAGCACATCTTCTATAACCTCTTCTGGATAAATGATAGATCAATCAGCTAATTGAAGGGTTACAGTAGTGAGAGAAATATTGAGTAAACCTAACCTTCTAAATATTGATAGAGGCATCACATTAATGCTCGATCCTAAATCAAAAAAAGCTTTTCCACATAATCTTTCTCCAAATACAAAAGGAATTGTTAAGCTAGAAGGATCTTTAAGTTTCTTAGGAAGCTTTTTCTGAAATATAGCGCTGCACTCCTCACTTAATGTAACTATTTCATAATCCCCAAATTTCCTTTTCTTGTTTAATATCTCCTTCATAAACTTTGCATAACTTGGCATTTGTTCCAATGCTTCAGCAAAAGGAATATTTATCATTAACCTCTTAAGTAATTCCATGAACTTTGAAAATTGTTCATCCAACTCATGTTGTCTACATTTTTGAGGAAATGGAGGTGGTGGTCTTTCTAAATTGATTTTAGTTGGAGATATTAAATTTTCTAGATCCTCACAAACAAGTTCTTTAGATCTTTTAGTTTCCTTTGTTTCTCTCACAACTTCTTTCTCTTTTCTAACCACACCCTCTATCTCTCTTCCACTTCTTAATTAGACAATGTTTATTTGTTCATCATTTTTCTCTTTAGGGTTGATCTCAGTGTTGCTACGAAGTGTTCTTTGGGGTCTATTGTAAAGTGAATTATCAATTTTTCCAAGTTGATTCTCTATGTTTCTAATCACAGCATTTTGACTCTACAACTGATTTCCCATTTGCAATATCACTTCTTCTATAACATCTTCTTATCCTCAAATTTTTTATCATTGTTAGAGTCTGGTGGATATGAAGGTCTATAGTTTGTGTTCCTCTGATTATTCCAACTTCCAATACAATTTGTATGATTATTTTACTATTATTGGTTTCCACCCCAAGTAGTATGATGCTAGTTAAAATTAGGATGGTTCTTTTAACCTGGGTTGTAAAAGTTAGAATATAGTTTGTTTATGATATTTAAAGTCTCATATGATAACGTAAAATCATTCATATGTCCTTATGAACTTTCTTCACTTACTAGAGTAAATTGAGGCTGGTTCATTCCAAATTTGTCCAACTTCCTTGATATTGCAGCAACTTGAGATGCAAGAATTGCAATCGCATTTGTATCATGAACACTGGCTACCTTGTTAGGATTTACCCTTGCAGAGGGCCATTTAAATTCATTTGTAGCCATTTCTTCAATTAACACATGGTTCATCAAATATTTTTGACATTAATGATCCACCAGCGGCAACGTCAATTATAAACCTAAGGGATCCTACTAACCCATTGTAAAAAAGTTTGAATGATTAACCAATCGGGCAGATCATGGTATGGACACTTTCTTAGGAGTTCCTTAAATCTTTCCCACATGTCGTATATTGATTCCCCTTTATACTAACAAAATGAGGTAATATCGTTTCTAAGTTTAGTTGTCCTTGAAGGTGGAAAATACTTAGCCAGGAATTTCTGAGTTAACTCTTCCCAATTTTTAATAGAGCCTGGTGCTAATGAGTATAACCATATTTTAGTTTTATCCCTCAGTGAGAAAGAAAAAAGCCTTAGTCTATTAGCATCGTCTGACATGCCATTATAACGAAATGTAGCACAAAGTTCTAAAAAATTTGATAAGTGTAAATAGGCATCCTCTGAAGGAGTTCCCCCAAACTGGTTATTCTGCTCCAGTTGGATAATCATTGTATTTAGTTTGAATGAGTTATCTTCTATGACAGAGGCTCGTACACTTGACTGAATTTCATCTATCGTAGGATTTACATAATCCTCAAAAGATTTATGATGATTTTCCAAGTTATTATTTTGAATGTTTTCCATTTCCATTTCTAGCTTTTAAACTCCTTTTGTTATTTTGATTTTTTTCCTTTTTTCTAACTCAGGATTATAAGGCACAAGTCCTGTAGATCTTTTGTTTCGCATACACAACATAACAAACAATACATTAATAATTAACTAAATAAACAAAAAATATATTCAACATAACAAATCATTTTCACATACACCATGTTTTTCACACAAACAAAATTTTCACAACACTTTTCCAGACATAAAATAAACACATTTCACACAAAAAATAGTTTTTACGACAATAAAATTTTCCAAGTCTAAGCCTAATTACTTTAATTAAAATTCTCCTAAAAGTCAAGATTAACCTTTGCAATCCCCAGCAACAGCGTCAAAAACATGATCCCGATATTTTTTATATGTAAGGATTTATAAAGTTGACACCACAGCTTAAAAATTTTAATCCCTGATAATGACACCAAAAACTTGATCACAAGAAAAGTAAGATTTTAATTATATTTGTAAATAGTAGGGAATCTACACAAGTATATGTATCGTTATAAAGTAATGTAGGGCTTTCTGATTAAGCCCCGAATATCGATCCCACCAAAATCGAGGTTAATCACGGTGGCTTTCAAGAGAAGTTCTAGTCTAGAATAACACACCCTTGCTTGGAAGGTCGATAAAAATTTGGTTTTAATTTTATCCTACAATTATCACTACAATACTACTTCTACTCCTAAACTAAAATACTTAGTGAAAATTAGAAAGTGGGGTTTAATATATTAAAAGTACCCTTCCTTATGCAATGAATTAGTGACATATGTAAAAGTAAGACAAGTAGTGAGAGATATTAAGACAAATAAGAGCAATTATATTCCTTACGCTTACTAGAGATGCTATAAAGAACATTAGTTAATCTAAATTTTGAAAAGTTCTGAAGACGGGCTAGGTAGGGAAGATACTAGCTCTCACTCTACAGTTCCCTCTCATCCCTCCACCTGGAGGCTAACATCTCGCATCAAAACCTAAAATAATAGACCAAGTTAGGGGGCTTGAGCCTGTCACTCTAATGTCCTCTAATTCTACACCCAATAAAGATTATTTATCTATTTATTTGCACTCAACTATATGGACTACATTCTCATCCATAAAATCTCATGTGATTCTATCATAGTTGATTGAGACAACACCATCACGGATCTTACATGTTCTCACAATAGATTTTAACATGCAAGTTGATCAAGTTTACATGTAAATGAAGAAAAAGTAAAATTATCACAATATATTCTCACTCTACTCAATTTTATATCCTACACATGCATATTAATTCATTATAAGAGGGAAGGGTAAAGAAAACTACTCACTACACATGGAGAAACAACAAGAACTTTTCTTTGAACAAGACTTTGAAAACATACAAGCAAAGTACTATATTCAAATCAAAATATAATGAAAAATTAATCTTTGATGAAAATTAAACTCTCCTTGTATAGAAAAAACAATCTCCTTACAATCCTCTCCAAGAACAAAGTGAAAAGAAAAGAAGAAATCTCTCACTCTCTCTCTTACTCTCTCACCTTGCCGCCCCACTTGGGGCTCATGCCCAAGCCTTCTTCTTCTTCTCCAAGTATTCTTCTCATCTTCTAATTGATTCAAGAGTCCTATAGTTTTTAATAGACTTTTTAAAAACATTTCCAAGCCTTATTTATAATTTTCTAAGAGTTTCTTAAGCGTCTCTTCAAAAGTGTCCAAATTCATTAAATCTTCCAAATGGTGACTCAAGTGACTCTTCATAACTCCATATAACTGCCCCAAAGTCTTCTAGAAAGTCCCTTTTCCCATTTCCATTGAATTCCTCAAGAGACACATGAAGCAACGCTTCAAAAATCATCCAAATCTGATTTATATTCCAGAAGATATGTTGAAAACCGTCTCTGGCGCCTAAGCGTCGTTTTTGGGCGCTTAGGTGCCCTCCTCTCTGTCTGGTGGCACCTAAGTGCCATATTTGGGCTCTTAAGTGGTAGGCACAAGCACTTAAGTGCTCAGTTTTGGTCCCCATGGCTCCGTTATGCTCCGATTCGACCTGATTTGCTCTGGTTTGCTCCGTTTTGGTCATTTTTTGTTCCTTTTTTCTCCAATCACTCCAAATTTATCAATTTGATGTACCTACAACCGAAAACACAAGAAAAAATACCTTTAAAGTGCAATATCATTATAAAATATAGCATGAATAATAGTAAATTTTTATACTTATCAAGGCGTGAAAGGGGAATAGCTTAAATTTGGAACATTTTATTTTGAAATTCAAAGAAAGAAGAACTAAGGAATATCATAGATTTTGAGGAGAACCTCGGTGAACTCGCAAACTATCCTACTATTTGTCTTTAGTTTTGGAGAATATAACTATTGAGTATTTCATCTTACTAATTTTATTAACTAGGGCTTACATTCGTGCGAAACGATCACGCAAATAGTCTAGAAGATGTGAGGATTTAGGTCGTGACGAGAGACAACCTCAAAATCTTAAAGTAAGTTAGGGCTTAACTTACATAAAAGAGCTATACAAAGGCCTAAAGATAAGTTGTGGATTTATGTTGCCTAAGCAAACAACCCCGAAGTCCTATGGATTGTTGTTTAATTCTAAGGATTGGTTTAACTGGTGTAGACATGTTTTGTTATTGAAGATGGTCGTGCTGCCCATGATGTTAGTTACAAACTCCTCGTCATGACTAGTTTAAGTTTTCTAATTTGTTAGGCTCTGATGTCAAATCAAATGTTTCCTAAGGTTATTTAAATATTATGGGGGGGTTAAAGTTGATTAGAGCGACATCGGTTAGGATCCTACAGTTCCCTCATTCCGACACCACTATTTTCTTTTAGATTCACTTAGTCCAAATGAATTTACTAAACTCAACTCAATGAGTTCCATACTTTCATTTTCACCGTAGGAAATCTCGTTAACAACTGTAGGTTACCTCCTCTGAGGGATTCTCGATCATCCGATAGAGTTATTTTAATTTAGTTGCAATTTTTTGTTTTATTCTGTTTGTGATTAAATTTTGAGCTGTCTTATAATTTGAATATTCTGACGGTGAATTTTATCTTATTTTGATTTTTAGTTCTGGTTTCAATTTGGTGGCTATCCTAAAGGTTTTGGTTTTTTCATGCAGGGTGACATTATTATTTAACATGCAAGTTTATAAGCATGAAAATTACAGTAAAGAAAGTGTAGGAAAGAAAGTACTGTAAATCATCGAAGCGTACCTGTCGAGTCTTCTCGTTCCTCCACCTAAAACTTTAGTATCTTTTGCAGTAAAGGTTTGTAATTTGTTAGAAAGCAAAGCCTATAGACAGGTTCGTCGCAGGTCTACCTAATCCTATGTCATAACTTGGTGGGTCCTATTTATTTAATTGTATAGATGATTTCTCAAGCAAAGCATAAGGAGTCTAATTATCCTTCAAGGCATCCAAAAGAGCATGAGAAAGGTCTAGATACCGGGCCCTGGGCATCTCACAATCTCTTGAAAAGTCCCGAGTTCGTTCAATCTTATTATGTTGCTTAATAACTCATCCTTATCATACCCTTACACTCAATGAACTGATGTTCTAGCCAACTCTAAGGATGGGGTAATTATCATTTGATATTTTATTTATAAATTATGTGGGTGAAAGTCTTTAGGGGGAAAATAGTTTGATTTTTTAAAAACTGGCTTGTATTGTTGTAAAATGTTTTAAATTAATTATAGAAGATTTTCTAAACCTTGTTAGGTAAAATTTTGATCAAGCCTAGTTCACTACTAAGCCCATAGAACTTAATGGGTAGATTTGCAGTTTTAAGAAAAAGGCTTTAAATATTTATATTCTTAATCATTATCATGAATCATACAACATTAATTGGGGTTTAAAATCAGTGGGTTATGATCTTTAAAAATCAAACCCTCACCTTAATATCTTTTTATTTAACATTTCTTCTAAAGTTCATTAATTTAAGGAATTACAAAATTATATTTAATGAGATCAAAGTGAGATCGGTTGCTACCACTCAACCCTTTTGTGTTTCAATCATTCAATCATGTTAATTAAGATCATTCATTGCCCATTTCCCATTTTAATTGAGCCTAAATATTGTTTAAGGCCAAAGCTTCAAAATTATCATTTTGCCCCTAAGGACCTCACACTTCATAATTTATCAATTTTAATGCAAATTACTTTGAAATTCTATGTTACCCCACTCATGGGTTAATTAAAAATATCAGAGGAGAAAATGTGATTTTTTCTGAATTTATTTAATTTTATAATTATTTTTAATGTAAAAATAAGGTTTTTTAATGAAAATTTAATACTCAAACAAGATAAAACTCTTGTGCTTAAGAAATTTATTGGAGGTTCACCTAGGTCAGAGGACCACTTAGACCAATTTGCATGATTTTAAGAGGTTTAATTTAGTTATTAGAATTATTTGTTTGTTTTGAGTATTAATTAAATTTAAAATATTTTTTAAGTGGAATATTAAGTTTTATATTTTTCTTAAATCTCTCTGAGTCCATGAAACCCAAAGAAATAAACTTCATATTTTTGTAATTTATAGTTTAATTATTAGAATTATTTAATATAAAATTAAAGAAAATTTCACTTTGAGCCTTTAAAAATTGATATCTTGACATAGAAAATTAGAAAAGTTATTTTAATTAGTTTCAAATAATTAGAAAGTTAAATGTGACATTTTAGTGTATTTTTACAATCTTGCAATTTTTATTATTTTTAATTAATTTTTACTTATTTAAATGCTTAAAATCGGCTAAAAAATAAAGTATTTGTTTTAATCCCAATTTTGTTTTCTTAGGTTACTCTTGTCATAAGGAGCTCCCAAAACCAATTTGGTGATTTTTTGATTTGTACTTTAATTATGTCAAAAAATGTCATTTCACTTAATTGATCTATTTGAGTGATCAAATTAACTCCAATTGACTTGAAATTTTTATGGGGAACTCCTCCGATATTAAATTACAATGGTGAATAATTTTTTTTCATTTACATTTATAATTACTCCAATTTAATTTTTATTCATTTTTAGGGGTTGGTGGCAATTCAGATTATTTTTAATGAGTTCAATCAAGTTTATATTTTTTCTAGAGTCCTCTGACCACAGTGAACCTACCAAAACAAGTTTTGCATTTTTTTTATGAGTGTTTTAATTTTTCTAATTATTTTATGAAAATAGGAATGATATACTTGGAAAATAGAGATCTCAGTCTAGAGATCTCCCTTAACCTTGGAAAAAAATCAGGGAAGATCCCTCATGACAGAGATAATCAAAGCCCAAAAAATCATGTCATTGTGAAATGTCTATGCAAATGAAGAATCCAAATAAGAAAAATACCATTTAATTAATTAAAAATCACACATACATAAAAAAAACATGAAATTATTTCCACATTATTCTCCTTTGTTTACTGAGCAAGAGGGTAATTTTATTTTATTTTTGTGATTTTTCTACACCAAGATATGAATTTTTTAAGTTCTGAAAATTAAATAAATCAATTAAGTCCCTATTTTTCTACTTATCTAGCATGGTGCCATATCATCCTCGACGTCTCTGAAGATCCACGCGACATCTTTTAGTTTCATGTTGCTATGTGAGTCAGTTGTCACACGTCCCGTTGTTCTGTTCCATCCATTTGTCAGCCGCGATCCAGAGCATCCATTCGATACACGCGGAAACGGACGACATCCGTTCATCATCCCCAAGTTCCTAGCCTAAGAATCGTCCAACTTCAGACCTTAACATCTCTTTGGATACTCAACCAAATTAAATGTGCTTTGTTCCTATAGACTCATCTTGCCTTAGAGAACATATCCACACGGTTGATCAAGTCTTAAATCAAGTCTATAAGCAAGGAGAATTCAATGAAGCTTGGTATAAGAGGAGAGTGTGTGACCTCAATTGGGTGCTTCCAAAAGCTTGCCTTGAGTCCAACGAGCTCTTAGATGAAGCCTCAAGCAATGGTGAAATGCCTAGGTATGATTTCGATCAAGGCCGATTTTGGTGTTGATCAAAGTCCACCCTAGGGTATTCTGGTGATGGGACTTCTATGGGGGATCTTCTTCTCTCACTTAAGGGATGGTGTGGGTGCAATTAATTTGGATTTGGTGGAGTCTAGAGGGATGCCTTGTTTTGGGCTTGAATTTGAGCTCCAAAATTGAGCTCAAGCAGTGGATTTGAGGGCTTGAGAATGATTGGATTGAACTTAGTGGGTCTTGAAGAAGCTCTGGGATCAATTTGGCAGAGTCTCCCCAAGGAATTTCAAGATCTCCCTTCTTGGCCGTGGAGGGTGAATTTAAATAGAGGGGGAGGAGAGGCCACCATGGCTGGCCAGTGGGTGCCATAATTTACTTAGGTGGAGAGGGGAAAGGGGCAACAATCCAATTGAAATGAGCCAACTTAGTTGGGTTTAATTTTGGTATCAAAGGGGAAGCTTTTGGATTTGTGTCTTCCGACAGCCTAGGTGGCCGGCTGGCCAGGCTCAACCTACCATCCTACTGAGGATGGTCAGTTGTGGGCAAAATGTGAAGCCAATTTGGTTTGTGCATGGGTAGAGGTGATTAATTGAAGTGGAAAAGGCTTTGGTCTAGGTTGGGTCAAGCTTGGGTTTAGCCTCATCAAAATGGCTTGGGTGACTCCCCATGGTTGACCAAATTCAGGTGGCTTAGCCAAAATAGTGTGGAGAGGTCTCCATCCAAAGAATTTGAGCTAATCATGGGTTTAAGTGTGTCATTAAAAGGTTTAAAACCTTTTTAAGGAGGCTTGAAAGTGGCTTGTCCTTTTGTCATTAATAGTTTGATGAAGTGGCAAGGATCATATGACTTACCTATGGCTTGGGAATCACTTCATGGCTTCCCCTGGCTTGGTCAATTTTCATAAAAAAGGATTTTTGGATTTATGGAATTTTTTTTGGAGTGTGTCATGACGTTTAATTTGGAATGATTTTGGCTTGAATTGGAAACTTAGAAAATGATATTTGACTAAATGGATGATGAGGAGAAATTTATCATGTGGGCTTTTAATTGAATTTGGGCTTTTGGAATTAAACATGGTGGGTTTGGGCTTTTAAAATTAGGGGTGAATTTGGGCTAAAATTTGGATCAATAAAATTTTGAATTTTGTGTAGAGAGATATCATGAGGAATTTGGAAAGGGTTTCAAGTGATTTTGAATTGAATTGGAAGGATAATTTGGTGGATTTAGACATATGCTCAAAATTAGGGTTTTTTTTATTTGGGTGAAATTGAGCTTTCAATTGGGTCAAATTAAGCTTTTGTTTGGTTTGAATTGGTATTAGGAATGTTGAATTTTGATTTGGAATTTAAGTTGGGCAAGATTGGGATCAATTGGGCCAAGATTGGGGCTAATTTGGGAAATTGGGTCTTTAAGGGCAAATTGGAGTTTTGGTCAAATTAGGTAAAATTGGCCAAATTGGGTCAATGTGATGGTTTAAAAATTGAAATTGGGAATATTTGGGATGATTTTAGAATTTTTGTGTATTTTTTAGAATTTTTGGGTCATGAGGGGCATTTTGGTAATTTTTGGCAATTTTGGGGGGTATTTATTGAATTTTGTGATTTTGGTCAATTTAGGCAGTGGTGAGTGCTTTGAGATGATTTTTGGACAAATTTGGATATTTTTGGTAATTTTGGGATTTTGGCAAAAATTAAGGTTCTAGGGGTATTTTGGTTATTTGGTGATTTTGGGCTAAGATGGCAAGTAAATCATGAAATGTCAAACCAAAAGAAGCCATATAATGACTTGTTTAGAATGCTCAATATGTTGGTCCTAACCTTCTTAACCAAGGGCTAGGGGTTTGGGTCCATCCATATGAGCTTTCTAAAAAGAGTCATGAGACCAAATCAAGTGCAAATGGTCTTAGGGTTTGTGGTGTTTGAGAACGGGTAGTGTGTGTAAGCTAACCTAACCAAGACCAGACCACCCAGGGTTAGTCCTAAGGCTTGCCCATCCTATGGGGACTCTCCTTGAGCTCCATCATATTGACCCCACCTGCTAAGTGCTAGAGGCTAAGACCAATATGTGGAAGAGTTTAAAATTTCTAATGGTCAGGGTTTCTTTTCTAGTCCTCTTGAAATAGTCAACAAGAAAGTTTTATGGCTAGACGCCTATGCTACTAAAGGTAAAAGCTAGACCTCAACTAAAAATGAGGTCAACAGATTTGCAATCATCATTTCCTCAACTACTTTGTGTGCAACGGACATCGATAGGGTCAATTGAACAGCCCCCACAACTTGTCGATCCAACAAATTCCATTTAGCCTCATTCATCTTTTCAAGTATTTTCCCCAATAACAGAAGATGAAGTTTCTTCCCACAGAGGTAATCATCTATCTACATCCTTCAATAACCAAAATCTATGCCATTAAATTTCTCGATCCCTGAAACCTTCACTTTATCTGCAGTCTTCATTCTTCCTCAAATCCGAACAAAGCTGTGATACGAGTTGTTGCGAGATATACACCAATTGTTATGGTATATCAAAATAAATGGAAGAACGATCTTTGAAGCAAGAAATAGAATGAGAAAATTCACACCAAAAAGAACAATAACACAGCGGAACACACAGATTTACAAGGTTCGGCAAATTGCCTACGTCCACAGAGTTACTGAGGACTTTATTACTTGAGGAATTTACACAAGTCGATTGTCTCGACTTACAATAGGAATCTCTCACTTCGTTATTCTATCTTCTTCTCTCTGTTCTTCTCTTTCTATACTGAGATACACCAAAGAAACTCTACATCGAGATACACTGAAGAAGACAAACTTACCATAGAAATAAAACCAATTTCCTTTCTGCCACAAGCCACCAAGAAGAAGTCAAGGGAGAGCAATCTTCTTCTTCTTTCTTCTTTCTTCTACTGCAAGGAACTACTACTTGCACTTTTCTTTCTCTATCCTGAGAAAGCCTGAAGAAGAATACAAAAAAAAATGTGGTGTGATCTAACTGAAGGAGAGCCGTGAGATCCATTTTATCACGAGTAGGAGGGAGCGAAGGGATGCTTCGCTTCACAACAGAGGAAGGCGGGAACGGTTGGCGCCTATGGTTCACGAACGAGAGCGGTAGACGCGACTCTTCGCGAAGCTGAGGGAGGTGCGACGATCGGGGGAAGTGATGGCTTCGCTTCGCGAAACAAGGGGCACGGGTGGGAGTGTGATATCAGACTCCAGCTTAACAGGTCGAACACGAAGCAACGTCTCCAAACCCGGAAATAGGTTCAAGCTCTAGAGATAATTCTCCGCTCAGTAGCGACAAGATCTACTAAAACTGAGCTGTAAACATCCCAACAGCGAGTCTCGTCGGATACCTCACATAGACTGTGAAAAGATCCGCCTAAGACCTTGCAAGATTGAAAGAACCGACGAGACGACAAACCAAAAAAGGTGGGGCACGAGCCATGTAAGACTCGTGCCGAACAGAAAATGAGTCACGATTCACTTAACAAAAAAAAAAGTATACCGATCACATTCGATCGTCCAACCTCGTGTCCGCACCGAACAGAAAATGAGTCATGATTGCTCTGGTCGACCGTGCTGAAAACACCGAGAAAGATTATCATGCAGCCAAACACCTAGACCGACCAACACATACTTCATAGGGCATAGATGCCACTCATATGGTCTCCTAAGTCGGCCAACTTCAAATCAACAACCAGCCAATTACTGTCAATCTTTAAATTCAAATTGAAATGCAAATGTCAAATTATACAATAAAAAAGGCCTTAATGAAATTAAAAACAATTTTCATAATTATTATCTTTTTTGTAATTATACAAAAAGGTATGGGGCAAAAATATGATTAAAGGACCCTCTTCCTCGATTCTCTCTACAAAAATTCGAGACATATTTTACTCTCTTCCTTCTCTCTTTTACTCACTATAACCCTTGGGCCTGATTCACAAAAGTAAATTAGAAGTCTTTGTTTTTCTGTTCATTTATTTGTGATTAAAACACTTATTAATCATAATAATGGGAAATGCACCATTTATGTTGACTTAATTTATAAGAGTAATATTACAATCATCTTGTTCAAATGCTCAGTTAGACTAAAGTTTCTCAGATTTGGAATAAATTTTGACAATCAATTTATGAATTGAAACTTTCAAAAGTAGTTTAACGGCTTGATGAGGCTTTGATTATGAGATTCAGCTCCCAAAAAAAAAACTAAATAAAAAAAAATAAAAAAAATGGCGCTGTAACATTCAATTTCAACCTAAGAATAACAAAAATGGAAGAGTAAAAAGTCAATTGTCATTTTTTTAAAATTACATTTTAGAATTTATCTTTTTATTAAAACAGTTTTTAAGAACGTCTACTCTAAATAATATCATATAAATTGTCAAAAACATTTGAGCCCTTAGTATTTCCAGTGTGATTTAAGCATATTAATAAACGCAAATATTTTGCGACATTCACCTCATTTGCTTAGTCATCACTTCATAGTATACTAACTACAAATGTACTTAAAATAGAGCTTAGATTATCTTAACACATTTTTCTCAAATCTCAAACTTAATGACGATCCAAAGCCCGCAGCATAGAATCTCATCGAAAAAGAGATGGAGAACATCCATTTAATTATAATATGCTGCAACTCATAAAACTAGAAAAAGCAATAACATTACAGCAATAATATCCAGCACACCGCAACCAAGGGTGCAGCCTCTTGCAAAACATAAACACAAACTAAAATCGAAAGACAGAACCCACAGACACCAATACATAAATAAGCCTCCGTAAATCCAGTCTCCACTTTATTCCCCAGATCATCGAACCAAAGCAGTGCTGGATGAGTACCCACGTGCTTGGAGCTCAGCGCACCCTGCATTCACAAAAAAATGAACCAAAACCAAATCAAAAATTAATCAAAGGCGTTAGATAGTTACTTGGAGCAGTCGGTGGAGGTGCTGATGGGATATGGAACATTGACGCCGCAGTTTCCAGGAAGCCCAGCAGCAAGGTTAGGTTTCATGTTAGGGATACGGCCGGCGAGATCCTTGAGACAAGAACATGCCGTCTGACGGTCAGGGGTGGTGCTCGCCATCGCGTTGAGTTTTTTCACCCCACTGCAACAAACTCCGCTGAGCTGGCCCATGCCTCGAATATAGCTGATGCACGATGTCAGGGATGAGACCACCTGGCCGCAAGTCATGGCCCCGCTCGCCACGCGGAAAACTCCGGAAACAAGGAGGAAGGACAGTATGCATACGACTGCCATCGAAGCGGTGGAGCGAGCCATTGAGGAAAAGTGTTAGCAAACAAGATGAGGAGTGAAGGAAGTGAAGGAGGTGATGGGGAATATAAAGGCCGGGAGGGGAAGCTGGTGGTTGGCGGTAGCAGTGTTAATAGGGGGGTCTCAATAAATGTGCATTGAAGAGCTGCCGTATGAGTTTGAATTGTGGCGTGCTCGAGCCATTATATCAAGCCAGATCTGCGTCTCGGTGCGGCTAATGAATGGGCACATATTGTTTAGTATACTTACGGGTTTTTTTTTTGGGGCAGTTTGGTCATAAATGTATCTGTCAGGTTCGGATATTCATTGAGTTGAAAAGATAAAGATGATGGCCGTATGAAGTATATGTAGGATAGACTCGAGAGTTTTTGTTTAATGAAGATGTCCGACGTACGTGCATATATCTTTAGTTGGTTCCCTTCTTGATTTCTTTGTTATTTTTAAAAAGAAATGTGCAACTAAAGCAGGCAATAGTTGGGCAAACCATGGTTCGAACGCAATGAAATTTTGATTAACGGCTACGCCGATGTTATCAGTTGAGCTGTTGAGGTGTTGCGCTCAATTTTCCAAAATTTTGTACAAAATTAAAGAAGTTTGGTCCGTTTTAAAATACATGTATCCAATCATGCACTTTTTTCTTTGTTCTTTATTTAGGAATATTTCTTAATCAAAAGAATTACAGATAATAGTAGATAAGCTGGAATCTTCTAAATATGAGAAAGTTACATTTTAAAAAAAAAAGGAAAAATTATTCTAAAAAAAACAAAAACATAACATAAACAAGAAGATAAGATGGGTGATAGGCTCATAGGTGCCGAAGTACTCTTCGCCCAAGCACAATGTAGTGATAGATTTCACAATCAAATGATAGATGAACTCATCAAACTGTAGGTGAACTGTCTTTTTTTTTTCCATTTTGGTCCGTGAACTGCGTTGCTTAACCTCATGATAAAAAATATTAGGGTCTTCATCATGGCCCGTTTAAAAACAAAAAAAGTTCACAAAGATTACAAAATAACATCTCCAACGTTAACATCACAACAATTAAAATAGCCACTAATTATTCAAAAAATAAAATAAATTCCAAGATAGCAGACTACAGTCAAGCATAAGAATGATTGTAAGACGTCAAAACAGAAAGCTAGAAATGTAACAAGACGTGCACAAGAAAATCAAAAGACAAAATGCAATAGCAAGAATGCAATGAGACTGTATATAATCATATGTCTAGAACACCAGACACCAAAGAAAATAAACATAAACTAGTAGATCTCAAAAAATAAGGTAGCAAACTATCAATTTATGCTCATTATTCCAAGATGAACCACTGTCAAGATGGTTAAGTACACCCAAAAAAAACTTCTATGAGCATCACCACAAACGATAGATAGCCATTCAAGCTTGAATAAAGTAAATCATAATAGCAACAACACATAGCATACTAACATCAAAAAAGTATAAATCAACAATATATTGACACTTGTAAAATACATCTTATATTAGGAACCCATTTTAAGAGAATGAAATTAGCCGACAAAGAAAATTACCAATCAATAGGTTGTGGTAGTTTAATTACGAGTAACTATCTAGGTAAAAGGGCTTCTGTGGGATGATAAAGCTCCACCATTAGCAAAATTGCACCCAATCGAAAGGGGCTCATAATTTTCAACATAATAATGAAAAAGAAATTCCATCTAAATTTATCAGATTAAAAATGATGTCCAAAAATGCAGTGAGATAAGGGATGATAAAGAATCTCAAGAAAGGATTGAAAGGTTGCGTATATGAGAGAGAGCAAATAAAAAAGAAGTAATAGGAGCCGAATGAATTTTTAATAGAATGCTAGAAATCATCGTTGCTATATTAAACAATCAATGAAATAATGTCATATAAAATATAACGTATGAATGGTCAATTGTATCTCATCTCTTAACACTACTAAGAAAGTATGAATTTAGCAACATAATTACACAGCGGTTTTTAAACCAATGTTAAAACCTACAATTTTGTGTTGGCTTAAACCATCATTTTTAAACATCCTTATTTCCACTCATTCTCTCACACAGTACATCTCACACAAAGTCTGTGATTGCAGACCTAGTAGTGTGTGATCTCCTCATTGGGAGTGCACAGAGACATTAATACCCTAGCCACAATCTTCAATTTTAGAACATTCAGAGCCCTAATAGTGAAGAGACTCTTTGAACTTTCACAACGCTCGAATACCTAGCCATGCCTCTCCTTATTTCGCAAAATTCCCGTCGGTCTCCTTACATCTCCACTATTCTCTGCCAACTCAGCCGTCCTATCTTTAGCAATTGACATCCAAGATCATCTAAAGTGGTTTGTTGAGCCCCTCCTAGACTACCAAGATCTCCTTCGATTTAGTTTCACCTCTCTCAATTTCTTCACAGTTTTGTTGTAGGTCTCTTTCCAGATCTAACAATCATCGCCCTACTTCATCGCTCAAATATGATGATTTGCTTATTGATACACCTAAAATATATAGCCTTTATGTACACATATTTATACCTAGTTTTGAGATATTGCATTTTAATAAACTGTATTTGTGTGTTTTTCTTTCAGGTACAATTGAATGGATAAAAATTGGCGAAATGAGTGAAAAGGATCAAATTTGGAGCAAAAATGAAGAAGGTGTGAAAATGAACTGAGGCTCCTGAGCAACCAGGACTAGCACTTACGCGTTAGTTAAATAGAGAGAGCCACGCATAAGCATCAGGTATCTCACGCTTAATGTAGCTATTTGATGATTCATTGAATTTGGACAAATTTTTTGAAGAGGTTTTTGAAGAAACCCTTGGTGGAATTATGTGAAACAGTTAATGGATACAAAAATTCATCTAATTGGCTTTTGAAATGAGGCAACTTTTAGAAGATTCATTGAATGATGTCACATTTTGAAGAGACACCAAAGCACCATTTGGAAAATTATAAAAGAGACTTGGATTAAAGAGTGGGGGGCCATAATTCATCCACAAAATCCAGAACCAACCACCACACGCCGCTGCCGCCATCACCCGCTTTTCTTTTTATTTTAAGTTTTAGTTTGTATTGTAAGTGAATGAAGAGATTCAAAAGAACTTCAAGACTTTGGTGGAGAGAATTTTGAGATAAGTTTTTATCTTTGTGACTATATCTGATTTTAATTTAAACTTCTTATTTGTGTGCATAATTTCTACTTTCAAATTCAAATGTTGTTGTGTTTTCTTCATGATTTTGATGAGTTTTCATTATTTTTTTTCTTAAATTATAAGTGATTAAGTATTGGATGGAAGTTGTGTGAAGTATTAGTTTTTAATGTTGGAAGAAGTTGTGATGATTTTAAACTTTTTACTTCATTTACTTCTTGATTTTTCCAATTAAGATGTTAATACCTATTGTGAGAACATGTAAGATCTGAGATGGTATTCTCTTAGTTAATGAATGGTAAGAATCACGATTGATTTCATGGATGAGAATGTAGTTCATGGGGTTGGGTGAAAATAAACAAGGAAATAAATTTTGAAGAGGACTTTAGAGTGACAGGCTAAAGCTCAAATTTGGTTTATAGTTTTAGGTTTTTATACGAAATGTTAACCCCAAGGTGGAGGAAGAAGAGGGAACTCTCTAGTATCTTCCTTACCTAGTCTGTCTTCAAGACTATTCAAATTATAGATTAGCCAATGTTCTTTATAGCATCTCTAGTAAGGGTAAAGAAAATTATTGCTCCCATTTGGCACAACACAATTAGAATACTTCCACAATAGAAATCCTATACTTGTTACCGATTCATGATAAGGAAAAAGATATTTTATTTATATTGTCTTCATCTTGCAAATATCTAGCTAAGTTAATTAGTTGCTTACTTTATTTTCAATTATTAAAATTTACAAAAAAGAATCAAACTTTCATTCCTATTATAACATCTAGAGTTTAAGTAAAAATATTTTCCTAAGTAGAATTTTGTTATCTAATTTCTACTATTTTATAATTGCATATAGTTGTTGTCATTATGGGTTTGATATTCGAGGTTTAATTAAAAAGTATTATAATACTTGATAACGATATGTATACTTGCATAGTATCCCATATTTAAATTTTATAATTGTATTCTTATTTGCTTCGAAGTCAAGATTTTATCTAGCTTTTGCTTGGGATCAAGTTCTTAATGTCATTGCAGAGTAAGAATTATAATTAAGGAAATCAATAATTAAGGAAATCAAGAATATAACCACAAACAACGCATTATCATATAAAAAAATCATACGACACCATGTTTTTTGCTGCAGTTGTCAGGGATAATTAACAAAAATTGCAAAATTTTTAAAGATATTTTTAGAAAGCAAATTTCTATTTTTATAGTCTTATTTAAAATTTTTAGATTTATTATAGGAATATTCTAGTGTTGTTTTTATATAAAGTTTATATTTGTGTGTTTTTATTTTATGTGTTTCGTAGTAATGTATGCGTAGTTCAAGTTCTACAAGACTTGTGTCATACGATTCTGAATTAGAGAGAACTATTAGAAAAATTAAAAATTACTGAATAAAATAAAAAAAATTTTAAGAAATGGAAAATCAAAATAATGAAAATGCTAAAAGTCATTAGTAGTTCAGACCTTTAAGTGATTATGCAAACCCTACGGTGGACGAACTTCATTGTAGTATTCAAAAACTCGATGTTGTGGCTAATTCATTTGAACTTAAACCCTCTATTATCCAAATGGTACCAAATAATCAGTTTGGGGGAGAACCAACTAAAGATCAAAATTTATATCTGAGGGATAAGGATAACAATTTAAAGGACGCTGGTGAGAAAGGACTATTGCAATTAAATGAGCTTGAAGAGATAAGGAAAGAATTTTATAAAAATGTTAAGTTTTAAAAAGAAAAGAAGAAGATGTGGCATGATCAGAGGATTTTTACTAAAAAGTCTTAGTCAGGGCAACAAGTTTTGCTATATAATGTAAGATTAAGATTATTTCTAGGCAAACTTAAGTCTAGGTGGATGGGTCCATTTGTTATGATAAATTTTTTTCCTATGGAGTTGTGGATATCAAAGATCCTAAAACTGATAAAATATTCAAAGTGAACGGTCATAGGCTGAAACCCTACTTTTTAGGGGATGAACTTAAATTGAATGATCGTATGTTGTTGGGTCAACCAGAATAAACACTGGTTATGTCGGGCTGACGACGTTAAACCAAGCGCTTTGTGGGAGGCAACCCATGTTTATCTGTGTGTTTGTTTTGAATGTTATGTTGTTGTGTTTGATTTAGAAAATTTTTGTAGTATTTTGACTATATAATGATTTTTTAATGATTCTATGACCTTAAAAGATGACTTAGACATGTTAGAATGACTGTTTGGATGTTAAGCTGGCCTGTGCTAAATTAAGTACCTAAAAATTGCTAATGACATTTCTAGAAGTTTTAAACATGGTATAGTGTTCTGAGAAAATGTCTAGAGGTTTTACGCGTGATCTAGAGGCTATAAATAGAACGGTATGAGGAGAAGTCTCACCACACTTCAAATTTAACCCTAAATTATAAGTGAAGAGTGAGATTTCTTGGAAAGATGTCATCTTGGGAGAGTGATTTGAAGAAGGAGGAAGCTATGAAGAAGAAAATTATTAGTCAGAGTGTGAAAGAGTTATACAACAATTTCCTAGTCGTTAGTATTGAAGGAATAACGGAGAAAGTCACTAAAATTGAGGTTGTCATGGATTCAATTGAAGCGAAAGTGATGGAAGTTATCGTACATTTTAAGTATATGGGATGGAAACTTAAGATGCAATTTAGCCATACTAGTTTTATGGAAGAAGCGGACAAGGCTATGCATTTGAAAAATAAATGGATTGAAGAAGACTCAACCATAGTTCTTCACCACTGTTCGTTCTATTAGATTTATATTCCAAATGCACAAGGAGAGACTACTGATAAGCCAGTATTCGTTCCACCAGAAGGAGAGTGAAATTAAGTTCTTTGTTTAATGTTTGTGTGTTTAGTTTTTGTTTGTTAATGTTAAGTTTTTTTAGTGTGTTTTTAATGTTATGATTGTTTAGTTTTTGTGTTAGGAACTATCTAATCTAAAACTCTTTGGATTGAGAATCTATGTATTAAACATGTTTGTAATTGTTTGTGGATTAATATAAGTGTTTATTTGTGTGAAATTTCATGTTATTTTGTGTTGAATTGAATTAGTTAAGATTGGTGAATTTTAACGAAGAGGAGAGTTGGAAGGGAAGAAAAGAGATATTGAAGATTTATAAGATCATTTAAAAGTGATGACTTAGGCTAGAAGTGCATGTTACTTAAAACCAAAAATGTCAAAATCTGTGCACTGGCGCCTAAGCGCCAAGACACTGCTTTTAAGCGTAGGCTAACCTGAGAGATTAGTGCCTAAGCGCCAAACCATTTGCGCTTAACACCAGTTCACGTAAACCGATTTGCTAATGGTTTAAGGTAATTTTTTGGGCCCAAAAAGTCCATTTTTTCCCCAACTTCATCTCCTACCTTCGATTTTCGCGATTTGGAGAGCTAGGGCATCATCTTAAGTGAAAATATCTTATGGTTTCAAGAAAAAATTGTTAGGTTTGATCTTCTTGAGGTAAGAGATTCACTTCTATGTAAAATTTTTTGAACTTTCACCATGTATTTTGAGCACATTATGGATTTTACCGAAAATCACTATTCATTGTAAAAATTTGAGAAAAATCTATGAAAAATACATAGAAATTGTTTAAGCTTTTAGGAGTTGAGTTTAATGATTTAAAGTTGATATTGGGATTTATTGTGAATTTAATATGATTTTTAGAGATGTCCCCAAGGATGAAGAGGAGCAAATGAAAAGCCTAATTTGATTAAAAAAATTGTTAGTTTGAGAGCTCAAGATCGATATAGTAATGCACTGCAGTCAAGGAAATTGATCCCTGAGCAATGTTTTAAAAGTCCAGGTGGAGCAGTATAGGATGTGAATGTTCGCCGACAGTGGGAGTGTTTCTGTTGTATTTCAGTTGTGGTTGTTATCTTTGTTGTTTAGAAGTTCTATGCAAATCTCTTAGAGGCTAAATGAAGAGTCATGGCTAGAGGGAAACAAGTACCTTTCTCACAGGAGGTAATAAATCAATTTTATCAATTGCCCCTAGAACATTATGCTTTTATTCAAACTATAGTCCGAACAAGGCGGAGTTATACGAGATTATTTCATTGTTGACTGGTGGAAGGGGATTATGGAAGATTAATAATGAAACAAGAGTCAGCTTCACCACTTCAAAGTTGGATGCCACAGGTGTGACACTACTTTATTTTTGCTCGTCTACTGCCAACAAACTACCTTAGTGAAGTGACTCGAGATAGCCCATCGATATTGGGGCTCTGATTTATCAGACTATCATCAGTTCTGCTACCGCTGCCACTACTGTAGGTTTGGAATTTGTATCCTTAATCTTTTCCTTATGTGAGCAAGCTCGTGTTAGATTCGATACATGGGAGGAAATACTACAACCTCCAAAGCCTATCACAAGCGTTAATGTGAAATCTTATTCACAATATTTGATATTTGGTTGGAGAGGAGAATTTTATACAAGTTTAGATGCCTCTACTTCTCATGCTTCTACCTCACGCGCATCCACATCACAAGGTCAGGCTTCTAGTTCTAATTCACAGTCACACTTATTGCAAAGTATGTTGGATAACATCAATTATACAGTAGATAAGTTACTAAATTTGGAGAACTTTTTAGATCATATGGATGATTATATGAGGAGACACAATGACTATGAAGAAAAATTTCACTCATCTTTGGAAAACCTTATCAAGGGTGACCAAAGTGTGGTTTTTCCTTCATATCCACAATACCCTTCATATGAACTTACTACTTTTTGGATAGTGACGATGATGATAATGATAAGGAGGAGGAGGATTAATTTGAATAGTTGTATTTTAAATTGTGAACTTTATGTGGCATAATTTCTTTTTCAAGATCAAATGTTTCTTCCTGTTTCAGTCTAGATAAATGATCAGCAATTTGATTATTAGATCATTTCCTATTGACTACCGCAAAATCAAATTCTTGCATCAGAAGTACCCATCTAATTAATCTTGGTTTTGCATCCTTCTTTCACATCAAATATTTTATAGTGAGGAGGTTTGTATACACAACACATTTTGCTCCAACTAGATATGACCAAAGCTTATGTAAAGCATAAAAAATGACTAATAACTCTCTTTCAGTAGTGGCATATTTAATTTTCGCATCATTGAGAGTTTCACTAGCATAGTATATAACTTTAAAATTTTTGTCATATATTTGTTCTAAAACAGCTCCAATTGCATAATCACTAGCATCACACATTAATTTGAAAGATTTCTCCCAATCAGGTGAAACAATTATAGGAGCAGTAATCAGTTTCTTTTCAATATTTTAAAGACATTAAGGCACTCTAGATTAAAATCAAATTTTGTAACTTTTTCTAAAAGTTGGCATAAAGACTTTGTAAGTTTTGAAAATTTTTTAATATATCGCTTGTAAAAACTAGCATTTTTTAAAAAGCTTCGAAATCCTCTTATAGTAGTAGGTGGAGGTAGGTTAGATATAACTTGAATTTTTACCGGATCTACTTCCATGTCATTTTCTAAAATTTTATGTCAAAGCACAATTCCTCATGTAACCATGAATTGACATCTTTCCAAGTTTAATAGTAGATTCATCTTTTCACATCATTCTAGAACTTTCTCTAAATGATTTAGACATATTTCAAATGAAGTTCTAAGCACAAAAAAAATCATCCATAAAGACTTTTATCCCTTTTTCAACTAAATCACTAAAAATCAATATCATACATCTTTCAAATGTTGCAGGCGCATTACATAAACCGAAGGGCATTCATAAAAAAGCAAAAGTACCATAAGGACTAGTAAACGTTATATTCTCTTGATCCTCTGGAGCAACTGGTATTTGATGATAGCTATATATCCATCTAAAAAGCAAAATTATCTATGCCTAGCTAGCCTATCCAACATTTACTCTAAAAAGGGTAAAAGAAAGTGATTTTTCCTGGTGGCCAAACTTAATTTTCGATAATCTATGTAGATTCGTCATCTAGTGACTTATTTTATTGGTATTAATTCTTGTTCTCATTTATCACTGCAGTCACACCTCCTTTCTTAGAAACACAGTGAATTAGACTCAACCAAGCACTATTTAAAATATTATATATTATTCCGCATCTAACCATTTTAAAATCTCTTTTTTAACAACTTCTTTAATCATCGAGCTTAATCTCCTCTGAGGATCAGCTATTGGTTTAATCTCCATTTTAAAATCAATTTCATTTGTGCACATCCATCAAAGCTCTTCTAGTGGCAAGAAATTGTCTTCCTAAAAAGATAGAAATTTCTTTATCTTAATCCATATTTAACACTATAAAATCCAGAGGAAAGAGAAATTTACTAAACTTTACCAAAAATCTTCTATAACTTCTTTATGATATGCAATCGAACGATCAGTTAACAAAAGAGTTATAGTGGTAGGTAAAATTTCTCTTAAACCCAACCTTCTGAAAATCGATAGAGGCCTAAAATTAATACTGGCTCCCAAATAACTTAAAGTTTTTCCAAAAAATCTTTCGCCAATAGCACAAGGAATTGAAAAACTACCAGGATCTTTTAGTTTCTTATAAAGCTTTTTCTGAATTATAGCAATACACTCCTCAATAAGTGCAACAGTCTCATTATCTATAAACTTTCTTTTTTTATTAAGTATATCCTTCATAAACTTCACATAGCTTGGCATTTGCTCCAGGGCTTTAACAAAAGGAATGTTTATTGTCGATTTCCTCAAATTTTCCAAAAATTTTGTAAATTGGTTATCTTTGTTTGTTTGCTTCATTCTTTGAGGAAATGAAGATGGTGGTCTTTTTATAGATAATTTTTATTGGTTTGATAGGGTATTATGACTCAAAATGAAAATCTTCATTAGATTTTTCATTTTCCACCCCTTATTTTTGAACTTCAACTTCTTTTTAAACTTCTGTTTCCAATTCTTTTCCACTTCTAAGTTGAATAGCCTTAATTTGCTCTTTATTTTAATCTTTAGGATTAACTTCAACATTACTAGGCAATGTTCCTAGAGGTCTATTGCTAAACGTATTAGCAATACATCCCAATTGATTTTCCATGTTTCTAATTGCAGCTCCTTGACTTTGTAATTAACTTCCCATTTGCAATATTAATTCTTCCATTGATAATTTATTCTCCTTACTCTACAAATTGCTATTGAAACTTAAAGGGTAATAAGGTTTGTTGTTAGAATTCCCTTGATTGTTAGAGTTTCCCAAAGGGTTCGTAGCATTGTTCTCCCATTGCAGATTTACAACATTAGAGTTATTGTTACTCTAACTGAAATTTGAGTGATTTTTCCAACTAGAATTATAATAATTGGACTAAGGATTATTAGATTGGTTATTTATTGCATTTAATTCTCAGACGAAGATTGAATTCTATCAGTTGTCCCAATGAATTTTTCTGAAGCATGGGAGGTGTCTGAGAATAATTCTTTCCATATTGATTTATCTTCTTTGATATTGCATCAATTTCAGCACCTAACGTAGATATTGTATCAGAATCATGAATACTAGCTACCCTTTTTGGATTTACCCTTTAAGAGGACCATTGAAAATTATTAGTTGCTATCTCTTAAATTAAAGAATACGCTTCATCAAACGGTTTTGACATTAAAGATTCAACAACAATAACATTAATTATTGGTCTAAGAGATCCAGCCAATCTATTATAAAAAGTTTAAATTATTAACCAATCTAACAACGTATGGTTTGGACACTTCCTAAGGAGATCATTAAATCTTTTTCAAGCTTCATAAATTGATTCCCCTTCAAAGTGACAAAAAAGATGTAATTTCATTTCTAAGCTTAGCAGTTTTCGATGGTGAGAAATATTTAAATAAATTTTTTTGTGATAAATCTCCCCAAGTTCTAATAGATCCAGGTGCTAACGAGTTTAACAACATCTTAGCTTTATCCCTAGTGAAAAAGGAAAAAGTCTAAATCTGACGACATCATTCGACACTCCACATTATTTTAATGTAGCACACAATTCTAGAAAACTAGCAATGTGTAAGTTAGGATTTTCAGTCGATGTACCCCCAAACTGATTATTTTGTTCCATTTTGACAGTAGCAGGTTTAAGCTCATATGAATTGGTAACTACAACAGGGTTTTGTATACTCAAATGAATTTCATCTGTTGTAGGATTAGCATAATCTCTTAAAGGTCTCTGAAGAAGTTCATTTTCATCTCCAGAATTATTTAATTTGCAAGTCATTTTGTTCAAATTATCTATCTCTTTTTGTTGTTGTTAAATTTTTCTAATTATTTTTCTAACTCTGAATCGTAAGGTATTGAACCTACTGATTGTAAACTATGCATACACAAACCCAATAAGCAATAAAAATAAGCAAACACATTAAAATATAAAAATATTTAATTAAAATACAAATAATTTTTCAGTTTAGATACAATGTTCTCAATGATAAAGCAATTTACTGTTACTACCAGACAACGTCAACAAAAACTTGATGCTGGCAGTTTTGTGGTGTACGCTACAAATTTCTTTCAATATTACAATACCCACACAACAGCACTAATAGTAAATATGTAGCTCAATCCCAATAAAAATAAGTTTAGTATAAATAATTTTATCTTTTCAAATCTCTAAGCTGTCAAACCCGTAATAATAAAGCAAGTATACATATCGCTCAAGTAATAAAGAGCTCTAATGGAGTCCTAAGTATCGATCCCACAGGGAGTTGGAAATTCTTATGGCTATAATGTCAAATACAATATTCAAACTATAAAACTTTAGTAAACAAAACAAATCAAAAGTAAATTTAATGTGCACTAAATGAAATGTAGTTAAAAGAACTAAGTTAACTTAATTAATTGCTAAACTTTAAAAGTAAATTGATAAAGATTAAATAAAGTTTTGAAACGAAGAGTTAAGATTTAAGAACACATCATTCCCCATTATAATGAGTTTATGGAGTGTGAAGAAATTAAAATCATTTAAATTACTTATAAAATTGTATTGTGTTAAATGGGAACAATCTTAATCTTTAACCTCTGAGAGTGCATAATGAACATTGACTAATCTAAAGTTTGGTCCCTAAATCTGTGGTTATGTTGAGAGGATATTGGCTGCCACTCGAGAGCTCTCACTTCTCCCTCGCGTGAGGGCTAACAATCTTGGTTTAGTTTATAAGCAACTAGATCAAATTGAGGATTTTAATCTTTCACCCTAAAATCTCCAATTCTACGCTCATCAAAGTATATTTTCCTATTTATTTGCACACAACCCCATGGATTACATTGTCACCCATGAATTTGAATGTGACTCTTACCTTATTGTAGAAAGCATTGCCCTTTCGGATCATATGTTTCTCAACAAATTTTAACCTTTCAATTGACTAGATTGAAAAGTAAATGAAGATCAAAGTTTGAATCACACAATTTATTCACATTTAAAACGTAAAAAAAAAACTAATTCTTCACAAAGTCATATCTCATTGTAGGGAAAAGGATAAAGAAGACTACTCAGAATTCATGAGAAGAATACGACAAAACATGGATTTCATATATAAAAAACAAGTTTACAGATCAAAGAAAGAAAATAACACAACTTATCTCACACTCCTTCCCAAGAAAATCCCTAGAAGTTCCTTTTAAGCACTTTCTCTCTTTACAATCACACTCAATTCTCTATTAGAAGTGTAATGAAGTAGAAATCTATCACCTTCCCTCTCCTCTTACAACCCTAGAAGAAAATCCTCTCTCCTCCATGAATTCTCTCTCACGCCAAAACCTTTCTCTCAAACTCATGCCCCTTCTCTTTTCTAAACTCCTCTCCTTTTTAATTAGGGCCAACCTTCTTTCAAAAGGAATACAAAATTCCTTCCAATTTTCCCCCTAAAAGTCACATCTTTTAACTTCAAGAGACAAGTCTCTTCATTCAAGAGACATATCTCTTCATTAAAGAGTCTTTCCAAAGTGTCTAGATGCATTGAACCACTCCATGGGACGTTTAAATTCTTAGGAGCCTTCAAAAATCACTAAGAAATAGTCACAAACTGTCTTATTCCATCTTAATTCTTCTTTGGCGCTTCTGACCCCAATTCTGGCACTTCTTATGTCGCATCTCTGTAAAATGGCGCCTCTGACGCCGATTTCTAGCTCTTTTGGCGCTAGGATCATGAAAATCTTCATTTTAGCTCCAAATTTCCTCCTTTTTGCAACTTTTTCTTCCAAATGCCTAAAATTGATATACATGTAGCAAAAACTTGAGAATAACTTCCTTTAAAATGCAATATCACCAAAATAAACATAAAATGTATACATAAAGTAGTATATTATTTTAGTGTATCAGTAGAGTTAGGCCTATTTTAGGCTAAACCTTAGAAGGTTGGTTAATGTTCGGATCTAATGTAGGTTAGACCCAAATGATTGAGCTAAGTCTAAGTTATGTTAGACCTAGGAAGGTTCGTTAATGTTTGGGTCCAAAGTGGGTTAGACCCAAAGGATTGGAATAGGTCAAGGTTATTTTAGACCAAGGAAGATTTGAATTTGAACTAAGTCTAAGCTAAGTTAAACTTAGTGAAATTCTGCCTTATGACTATGTCTAAATTGGGTTGGGCCTAGGGTTTAAGTTAGGCCTAATGTTGGTTAGACCTAAAATCTAGGATTAGGCCTAATGTGGTTTAGGCCTAAAGTTTAGGGTTAGGTCTAATTTGGGTTAGACCTAGACCTAAGGTTTAGGAGTAGGTATAATGTGGTTTCTACCTAAACTTTAGGGTTAAGTCTAATGTGGGTTAGACCTATGGTTTAGATCACGCCTGATGTAAGTTAGACCTAAAGAGGTTAAATTAGGATTTAGGTCTAATGTAGGTTAGAACTAAAGATTTTTTTATATTTAGTTCTAATGTGAGTTAGACCCAAAAAAACTAGTTCAATCCTGATTAGGACTCAGACCTGACCTCAATTGGATTAGATCCAATTGTGTGCCTATTCATCTTAGGTTTAAGCTAGATCAAGCCTAAACAAAATTTAGGCTCAAATTAGGGTAGCCCTAACTCATTAAGGTTAACTTCAAGGTTAGATGGGTAACTATGATGTTAATCCCTTATGATCAGGGTCCCAAGGTGGCTCAAAATTTAAAAGTAATTTTAGGAACAATTTAGGCCAAAGTATAAATTTTTAATTTTTATTTTTCTACCCTTAGATTTCTAATTTTCATTTTTGAAATTTTAAGAGTGGAAATTATCAATTTAAGGTTTAATTTTATTACACTAAATTACCCTACAAGTTTCCTTTTTTAATTTTCCATTTTCTAATTTTGTTTTATAATTATTTCACGAAATAATTATAAATTTAGTGGGAATTGGTCATTTCAATGTTAGGGACGGCTCCTTACCTTGGAAAAATCAGAAAATGTTACCAAGGGTAGAGGGAATAATCCCAAAAATTTTTAGATTTTTGGATTTATATTTAATTTTTAATAATTAAAATGCTCTCTGAGCCTTAAGAAAAGAAACCTAAAACTTCTAAAACATCCTTTCAGCTTTCTCAGAGACTTAAGAAAGGCTTTTACTTCAGGAAACTGTCTATATGCAACACCAACAAAAAAGAAATACTTCCATTAAAGCAACTTATTTCTGAAGAAACCTAACAAAAATTTTTTAAATTATCAACAAAAAAACATTGCTCGAGCCCTAAATAAGACTTCTACTTCAGTAATCAATCCAAACACAACAACTTTTTTCCCTTTTTAAAGGAATGGCTTAAGGCTATTAGTCAAGCCCCAACCATCCTTAATGTGTCTAACCAACAAACTGACCTAGGAACGCCGAGCAACCAAACACAACAAGTTAAATGACTAATATATGCAATAAATCAATATTTCTTAAAAGAAGTCCCTAAAACTTCATATCATAACATATTGCTGAGAGATTAAATAATGCTTCCACACGAGGACTTTTTCAATACACAACAAGTAAAATTTAAAAATTATACATTAATACAACCAAAAACATAAAAACAACTCAATATATAAAATTACAAGGATTATTTCATTAAATGTCACATAAGTATACAAAAAATTTTTCTCAAAAAACAAATGTAATAACAAAATGACATCTATTTTAAACAAAATTTGGAAATGTACAACATTTATCAGCAATATAGTTTGCTCGCACTTTGAAAACATTTTTAAACTTTAATACCTTAAAATATGGTTGGCTTTGAAGATTATAATAATGACATCTCGAAACACATTTGTTAAGAAACTCTAGAGTACAGAAGTAAACTATCCTGAACGTGACGTTGTCCTTCAAACGACTGCAAACCATAACAATTTCTCATTTACCAGCTAAAGTAGGTCCAGGATGTAGCTGGTGGGGTAAAACAGGTAACATGGGAGAAGAAACCCCTTCGTCAAAACCATAATTAGAAAATGGTTGCAACAACACAAGGGAGACAAAGGCACAAAAACTATTTCGCCAAAACTCTAGATCTAATAATTTCATGGTAAACGAGTGGGGTGGAAGAGAAGAAGCTCTTCACCACAACCCTAGCTCAAAAAAAATTAGTTAAAACACAGAGGACAAATGAGTTAAACTGTGTCATAATAATAATTTCGGGTCGGGTCACTGTTTCAAGCTCAATTTCCACCATTCTCCTATTTTTGGTTTAGTAGAGCCGGTCCACATGTTTTCATTTAATTGACATTCGGACATAATTCTGTGTCAGAAGGCTGAACATAATATTTCTTCACGTTTTAGCCAAACACTTCAATAACTTTTGTTAAGCATATTTGCAATACACGGGCGTGTATGCACTGGCTTAATTGACGTTTTCTTACAGTGCGTTTTATACTCTTTTTTAATAAAGAGTTTTAATAAGCAATTAGTACCTATCTGTGTATCTTTTTTTCTTAAAAAATGATTAAGAATGTTATTTCAGTATATGAGAAACCAAATGATTTTTAAGTTAATAATATAAAAGGTAAAAAATAATTATTATTTATGTAATTATTCTTATCTCACGTAAAATGGACACTCAAATCGGACGTTGTTAAATTTCTTATTTTATTTTCAACCTATACGCACGACACAATAAATTTGATCTTTCGCAACTCATTTTCAAGAAAAATTACTACGTCTGGAGTCTGAACATAGAACTACGTCCCGAGTCTGAACGTAAAGCTATATCCAAACAATGAACGTGATATAACAGGGCGAAGCGGAAGCTCAAACCTTTATTATATCATGTCCGTTATATGAACGTAGCTCGCGTCCAAATTCACTCCGCACTTCATTTTGACTCTTTACATTCTCATAAAAAGCAGCTTTGTTAATTCTCCGCTATTTTCCTGTTTTCATCCGACGAAGAGCCACTCACGTGTGTCGAGATCCATTAATTGAAAAATCCAAGCCAAAGCACAGCTGGCTGTGGCGCGATGTGGCACATTTACAAACGTTGCAGCTCATCTCAAATTAACTACAACACTGATTAATTTTTTTATAGGGCATTTACATTCATAACCCCAGAAAAAATACTATTTACAACTATAACACCTCTTTCATCCATTCTTTATTTATAACCAGAAAGTCTCATTCAATTTATCATGAATTAGATGGCTAACATAAACGCACATATCCCCACAAATTGTTCTAAGTATAGAATTTGAGATGCACAAGCGTCCCATTGTCTCAATCAGAACAGAGAACTACTGATTACCAACCTTTTTTTTATATAAGGGCCACCTAACTTAATCTTTTTGTCTGGCAAAAAAACATATTAAAATTGCTTCGTTATTTGAATAAAAATTATTATTAATTTTTCATAAAAATTCATCTTTTTTTTTTTAAGAGTGTTGTTTAAAAACTACTTCTTAAGAACTAACTTTTGAAAAAATACGTAAAAATGAATTTAAATTACGTTATTAAACGCCACCTTCTTTGGCCTCAATAAATGCACTCCGTTTGTATCTGAGTCATCCGCCTGCCAACCGTCCCCATTTATGAGACTGACATCAGCGCTTAAATGATGCTCGTATTTAATTTAATGTCGGAAAAAATAGAAATTTAATGTAAATAATAATAATAAAAAAAGATTCAATGGGTATGGATTTGCGTGTTGGGCAGGTCGGGCTTGACGTGAGCCCATCACAATCAGATTTTGATCGGTTAAAGAGTGGCTCCGGTTCGCCAAATTTTCCTGTCAGTAGTCTGAACGTGCGGGCTCCAGGCAAAAAAGTCGCTCCTTCAGTTGAGATTGAGCTCAATTTATATTTTAAAAAAAATCATGACTTCACAGGCCTTTAACTCCACACTACTAAAAATCAACATTTTCTTATCCAAAATTTTTAATTTTGTTCTCAATTGAAATTATAAATTGCCAAAGAAAAAGATATTTTTAATGATGTGACGGTGATTTGATTACAATTATTGGATGCAATTATACTTCCAAAGCAAAAAAGAAACTATAGTTTTGGGTCATGAATATTTTGGAGTAATCAATAGAACCACTTAGTTTCTAAAGTTGCACCAAGAGCCACAGTGAGGTCATTTCTTCTCTCGGCCAATCTCTCCAATCCTGGTCTCTGCCGACGCTCTCGGGCAACACTCCGACATTGCCCTCGGGTTACTCTCGCATATTTTTGGAAAGTAATCGATTAATCTTATTCTATGTTTAGTTATTCTTTGCTCGATGATTTATGTTTAGCGGATACATAGTCGTTTAGGGTAGAGAAATATGAGAAATATATGGGTATGTGGAGAAATGCCCCAATACATTTTTCTATGATTTTTAAATATTCTAAGATATCAAAATTTGATGTCTTTATGTTAAATGAAATAATTGAGTGATATGAAGGCAAAAATTACGGGTTAGGTGTTAGTATGTGGTAACAAAAGAATTGTGTGGCGTAAATACGCTTTTTTACTTTTATGTATGTGTATATGTGATATCCACAAACACATTTACACACACACACAAACACACATAATAATTAGGTTGTAAATGTTCCCCTTTTGGTCTTGAAAAAGTGGTATGTTTGTTGTTCTTTAAAATAGTTAGGTGTTACGAATTTAGCTATTTATCTAAGGTGTCATTTTGAATTATTTCCATCATACCTTTGTATGAAAAGGACAACATAATTGTTGAATGAACTGTCTTCATCTTTAAATCTCTACATAGGGCGCTAATGGATATTTGAAATTTAAAATCATTAATATACAATAGATTTTATCGAGAAAAAAAAATTATTTACTGAAGTATTCTTGATTGGAGTTAAAGGGTTTGTGCAATTTGCATCACAAATTTCTACTTATATTTATGAGAGTAAGTTTTATTGCCCATGTGTGAAACACAATAATCAAGCATTTATAACGCCAGATGAAGTCAAATTAGATTTGTATCGTAAGAGACTTCAACCTAAGTATTGGTATTGTAGAACACATTGAGAGTATGAACCATAAGTTTATTATTATCATACGTGTGTGTCATCAGATTTTTTTCCTCCAAGTGAAAATGATTCTACTAGAATTGAAGAATTGATGTTCAATGCAACTCGAGTTCAATTTCCTAAGAACATTCCCTAGAATGAGACCCCCAAACATCAAAGCACAAAGATTTTATGATTTGTTAAATGTCACACAATGACCATTATATGAAGGTTGTACTACTCATTCAGAGTTATAAATTGCTTTTAGAATGTTGAGTATTAAATTAGATATTAAAGTAGATTATAATATAGTTATAGTATTTTAAGAAAATCGCTTTATTACTAAGAAGAAAAACTTAAAGAAAAATTTAGTACCAGAGAACACATAAAAAATGAAGAAATTGGTGTTAAAATTTTGATTGACATCAAAGAAGATTGATGATTGTTTGTATGATTGTGTGTTATCTTATGGGACTAATGCAAATGAGATGCAGTGTCGGTTTTGTAGTGTTTAGAGTTTTAACCCACATAGACAAAAAATTATAAAAAAAAACATTTCATATAAATGTCTTTTCTAATTTCCATTCATTCCACTTCATCAAAGATTGTTTGGCTTTATGCAAATAGCTCCATATATAGCATGACATTAGAACAAAGCACATGTGAATAATTCATTAATTCATCCGACAATTGGAGAAGCCTGTAAATACTTACCGTACATATCCTGAGTTTGCTATCAAGTCATGAAATATTATATTTGGTTTATGAGCAAATAGAATTAAACCATAGAGTTGTTCATGTTGGTTGGTGATTTCTATGGGTGATTGCTATGTCTACAAATCATCACCTGATATATGCATGATTATGTGTTTTTTTGTTGTTGACATTGATAATACCAGATCGATAATCCCAAAGAATTAATGTGTAGTATATAACCTTTGATTACGAGCTTCAAATATCATAAAAAATATATGTTGTAACTAATGACATTACTTTGAAATAAATTTGTAAATAAGAGCTACACTGATGTGGACAATAAATAATTTTATGCCTATAAAATGTTATTTGGTTTGAGCACTATAAAAAGGTTGGCTTCTCATTGTTGTTTGGATATGTTGAAAACGTTAACTTTAAAATATGGCAGGAAAAAAATTAGGTTCGATAGTTATCGAATGTTCTTACCTTTTGATCACCAATTTAGAAGGAATGAAGATGCCTTTTTCAAAAACAGAGTTGAGAACTCAAGGCCTCCACCAAGAATAATAGAGGGCGAGTTTTGGTAGATGGTTAGTGCAATTCCGAAGATCATTGATTCTCCCAATTTATTTTCACATCATGTTTCTGATTTCGATGTCACACATAATTAGTCAAAGTTGAGTTTTTTTTAGATCTATCGTACTCGATGACCAATTTACAAGCATAATTTCGATGTCATGCAAATTGAGGAAATTTTTTTTTCGATATTATCTTTAATCGAATGATGGATAATAAAGCTAAAATCAAAGATAATGTTAAATCCATATTTGATTTGAAAGAGTATTACAAGAAATAGGAGTTATAACTTCAAGAGATAGTTCTATGTAAATTGATAAAACCTAAAGACAAATAATGTCTTACTTTGGATCAATGTATAACATTGTGTGAATGGTTGTAGTCTCTAATGCTTCCTAGCAGTTATGTGTCTAACTAGATCTGTTTTGTCGACTTATGAGCATAAAAAATTTTAACATGAAAATCATGACCATCACATTTTCTTGCATTGTTTAATACATATTGTATTTAATATTTTTCCAAGTATGATACCTAATACATTAATTGAAATTAGTGCATTCTCAAGGATTTGTGTGTAGTTCATTTGAAAGAAAATGCGTAGAGAAACATCGAAGTGATTATTCAATTGACATTGTGCAAACTTGAGTGGATATTTCCTCTTATCTTTGACTCGGTAGACTATTTGCTCATGCATCTACCTGATGAGACCATAGTAGGTGACCCAATTAAAAGCCACTGGATATATTCATTTAAAAGCTATGTAACTAATTATTAAATTTAAAGAGATCCATTAAAATAATATTAAATAATTAATGATGTTGCAAATTATTTAATAAAATTAAAAGAACAATAAAAAATAATAACGACATAAGCAATAAATATGTGAGTCATACTTATTGCAGGAGACAATCACTTTATATTTTAATTACTTTGATCAACATTAACCAATACACTATGCTTTAGGTGAGGTTCTTTGTTGCCTACCTGAGATCTATCTTCTTTCTCTCTCTACAACTTAGGATCTAGTCTTAAGATTTCCTTTGAGGCTTTCTTAAAGAACTAGTGGAGGTACCAATACCAAGCTAGGATTTCAAAACATCTCTTCACTCTTTATAGTTTCATATACTTGGATTCGAAACCTTAAACTTTGGTTTAGATGGTTACTGTAAAATTATTCCAACTGGAGCATAATTCCTATTGACTTGGAAATGCCATAAACTATCCTTTGACTCTAGAGATTTGAGCCTTCTTTTGGGTCCTCTCATTGAGCACTTCGCACCTCTCTGCTAGCTCCTTGGGTGATTTTTTTTTTCATAAAGAGACTATTAAGTATGAGGCAAACTTAAATTAAAATAGGGTTCAACATTTAACAAAAAAGAAGATAAAATGAAAGTTGTCAAATAAAATTCTAAATATAAATAGAATTAAAAATAAACAACACCAAAACAAATAAAATCTCAAAAATAATAAAATAGAATTAAAAATAAAGAAAAATCAAAATTCATAAAAAATCATAAAATTAACAAAAATTAAAATTAAAGAAATGAAACACTTACGAAATCCAAAAAGTAACTTGAAAATTGAAATTGAAATTAAAATTAAAACTCATTAAAACTTCAAAATTAAATTAAAATCGAAATAAAATCAATAAAGAAAAATTAAAGTCAATAAAATTGAATTTACCAAAATAAAATTACTTAAAAAAAATTATGTTCACTACATAAAAATTACAAAATTAAAAGTTTCAAAATATAAAAACTAAAATTCACTAAGAAAACAAATTAAATGAAATCATCAAGTGAGATCAATGCTAAAGAAAACTAAAATATACTATCAAGTCAAACTAAAATCAAATTCAAAATTAAATTAAAATCATTCTTGCTGAATTTTTAAAATCTAAATTTCAATCCAAATTAAGATCAAATAAATTTAACAAGTTAAAATAATAAAAAATAACAATATCAAAGTATAAGTTCCATCAAAATCCTTAAAATTAAACAAACTAAAATCAAAACTAAATCAAACCAAAACCACCTCATCCAATCAAAATCCACTCCATCCAAGCCAAGCCTACCTTATGACAAACCACCCAATTTCCAGGCGAGCGAAACCCAAGCCACACCTCATGAAAATTCAACTCAAGACAAAACCAAGTAAAATTCAAATCAGCAAGCAACCACATGACAAGTCAAATCCAAAAATCCAAGCCACCTCAATGACCTAAATACTAAACAACCCCTACCCATGAAAAATTGTCATGATTAAATGTGTCAAAGCAGGACAACCTATGAAACTCCATGCTACCCAAAATCAACCAAGGCCACCTAAAGCTTAATGGGGTGAACCCAAACACATGGAAAATGACATCATGACCATGTTATCCGAACCCAAAATAATTACGCAAAACTCACAACCGGCTTGCACCAACCATTTGGTTCTTTCCCAGGGACCACATAAAACCCTTTTAAGCTGCTTAAAGCTTCTATGTGGCTTCCCATGGCCATTAAAATGCCCAACCCGAGAACTCAAAAGTGGATGGTATTTAAAAATTTGCTTTGAGAACTCTGCCCATTTAGTTCTCAATCTCTAGCATAACTCATTGTGATCAACTCCTCAGCTTTCCTAGGCCCTCTCCACCACTAACCCCCTCGAATTTCTTCTAGCAGCACCAGTTCATAAGCAATTTCTCACTCAAACCCAAAAAAGCCCAAATTAACTCTACTAAACGACTCAACAAACTCTAAATTCAATTCCACCACAATTTTGCCTATGCCTCGAGCCCTCTAATCCACATGTAGACCAAACCCTGATGCCTTTCGGTCAAACTCACTTAGGAACTCAACAACACTTTAATTGGGGCTCAAATGAGGTGTGTTGGACCTAATCAATGATGAATCAAGCACACATTCTACACCAAATATATTGGGCTAAGGTAATGGTCAAAAAAATTAGTAGAGACCCTCAATTTTGATCCTTTATGAATTGAACCGAGTGGCTTATCGACCCTTTTTGTTTACATTGGATCTTAGCTTTGCACATAGGATTGCTCTGATCATGCATTTGATCACACACGCATTGCACTCTCTATCCCTTTGGGTATGATGAAGGGATGACGTCATTTATGTGTATTTGGAACAAACAACGTAGATTAAATCATTTGGAGGAACCACGGTTATACTAGAAGATGGTAAGCCAACTCAGCGAGCCCATCAATTCTCTCGAGAATTGTGAACCACTGTGTGAGAGTTACCAAAAGGCGAGGATGTTGGGAATGACACATGTTCACCTCTTATCCTATTTATTTAAATCTAAAATTTAAATGGAACTTAAAAATTCATAAATACATAATTAAAAATCATAAAAATGCAAAGTAAAGTGTTATAAACTCAATAGAAGAGGGAGAATCAAGAAAAAAATAAAACTAAGGCATGTTAACATATAATTAATTCAGAGATTAACTAAAACACTTAAAATGTTAAAAAATAAATCAAAATTAAATGAAAATTAAAATGATTAAGCCTCTGATCACGAAGATTTAACATAATTTTCTCAAGGTTAAAAACCAACATTTAATTAAAAATTTATAATTTTCATTGAAATCAATAATTAAATTGAAAAACTAATTATAAAAAATAAAATAAACAGCAAAAAAAATATGAAATCAAATGGAAATTTAAAAGGACATTAAAAATATTAAACTCATGAAATAAAATGATGTACTTAATCTCTCAAATTTAATAAGCCACGTAAATGAACATAAGGGTATATTTGTAAAATCCATGATTTACTCTTTTAACCCTTTATCTCCAAACACTAATTAAAATTCAGAATTAAAAAATTAAATTGTAATAGTTGAACCAAATAAAAAAATGAAATTAGTAAAACAAACCCTAACTTAGAAAAGCAAAATTACATAAAAGGTTGAATTTATAATGATTAAAAATGTGAAAAATTACACTTTAAAAATTTATAAAAACTATAATAATTATAAATCATGGGAAAATGACTAAATTCACATTTAAAGCACTTTGAGAGAAAATGATTAAATTAACAAGTCAAATAAATCAAGTTTCTATTGAAGTTACATAAAATTACAAATCTACAAATATACCTTTAAGGCTAAATTGACCATTTGAAGACCTCTAAACATGGTAAATTCAATTACAACACGTTAATAAAAACACAAAATAATCAAAGTATAACAAAATACATAATTGAAAAGATTAGGAGGGTCATATTTGTAATTTTACAAAAAAAATTACATGTACCATTCTTAATCTTCAAACCCTTAATCTAAATATTTAAAAGTTAAAATTTATATTAAAAAAAAACCTAAATGATCATTAATCAATAAAAATTAATTATTTAATAAAATTAGAATAGTTAAAAATAAAAATAAGCTTATTTATAATTTCTCCAAATTACAAAAAAATGCTTTTACTTGCTTTTAAATCACCAAACCAATTTCATCAACTTAAAACTTGTCAAACTTAATCTTAAACCCTTAATGAAAGGTTAAAAAAATAACTAAGTAACAAAATCTATATATTTCAAAGTGAATTTAGGCTTATTTGCAACTTTTCCCAAAAATTATAAATATACCCTTCTCACTATTAAAATTCATATATGAAATTGTTAAAATTTGAAATCTCAACCAAAAAAGCAAAACCTTTAAAAAAAAAAAAAATATAATATAATAAGCAATCTTCACCATGAGATGAAGTAGTTTAAGTCAAAAATTATAATTTAAAAAATATACTCTCATGAACAAAAAACCTCATAACTTTTCCAAGAAAAATCAAAATTGAATGAAGTTTTCACTAATAAATTAAATAAACGAATAAGAAATAGATATTCAAAAATATCTCCCATCAAATAATTTTTAATATTTTTAAATTATTAACTTATTTAGTAAATACAATAATTCATAAAAATTTCAAAGGAACTTAGAATGACTTGAAAACTTTAGATGTTGTTTAGAATCTAAATTCAAACACCTATTAAAAATTTCATTTGTTTTAGAGGTCATTTTAAATTTTTATTAAATTCAAAAATTAAAAGATAATTCTATTAAGAATCAACTTAAAATTAAAAGACAATCCTATTGAAAATCAGATAAGGAAATCACCAATCAACAAAATTCATAAAATCAAAGCCATTAAAACTTAACATGAACCCTTAATGAACAAACAAATAAACTTACAACTTTAACAATGAACCTCTTTGAATCAACAAAGATCTCTTGGATGATTCAACACCTGGTTATTGATAAGAATCTTTCAGTTGGAATAGGCTAACTACCTCTCTTTCAGTTTAGTTGATGTTCTTCCTTCGCTTCATGTTGAGTCTTGATCTTCATCTGAAGTTGTCCTCCATCCGTTTGCATCCTCGTCATGCTTTCCGGACAGCTAGTTCCAAGCTCCTTACTATGATGGTTTTGGGTTTTACGGAGTGTGTTTAGATTGACAAGTACTCATTATTGTTGGGGTCGCTGAGTTTTGTTGCAAGGTTTCCCCTAAACAGGTGGCCTATTGCTATCTACCCTAAGGGTCTTTTACAGGTATAGTAAATAACATGATAGTAATGTTGCATGTGCAAGTAAGCAAATATATACAGTAAAGTGTAGTAAAAAAAAAGTGGTAGTTCGTACATTCCACCTTTGACGCCGCTGCTAAAGAGTTAAAATTACAGGTATAGAGTGCAAGTATTATAGAGAATTGAATAGGTACAAAAGACATGAGCATATGTATATATATAGAAACTCAAGTGGCATATATATGAAAGATCAAAACTGGGTATAAGAGTTCAAGTTAGGGGTGGGCTCAAAATTAGGATCGAAGCGCGGACAATTCTTTAGGGACTTCTATAGGCAACCATCAGCATCATGTCTATGAGACCCAACATAAGATAAAATATTATATGTGAGTTAATCAAGGGATGATAAGTCCCAGCCCAGTCTATGTGACTGACACATATACTTGCCAAAATTAACACCAAAAAGTTCTTAGTTTGTTATACATCTAAATAATTTAAGATTTTTCATTTAGCAAATAAATAAGTTTTATCAGAAATGATGTTAGAGGATCAAGCCATCATTAGCCCATGAAGGTATGGGTTTCTTTATACCAAATGTTAGAGGATAGTAATGCCAACCTCGCACCCTCACGTAGTCATCAGGTTTAGGATATACAATGCTATTCCATTATCCCACATACTTAGATGCATTTTTCATCTTTACCCTAATCCTTGTCACCTCCGATATATACACGAGCTTAATAATATATATGTGGCACAATTTCCAAGGCTTATAACCCTAAAAATTGGGTATTTTTATAGGTTAACTTGTAACAGGATAGCCCTTATGAACAAATAATAGTCCAAAGGGCATAGGATTTTATTTTACATTAATTCATTATATATTTTATTTGTCCTTAGTGGTCATTATGTTTTGAGGATGATTTTCCACAATAAATCAAAGTAAGCCCAAATGTCTTATGAAATATCCAAAATCTTGCAAAGTTATTCGTTGAGTGACTCTGAAGAACTTTAAAATTATATGGACTATTTTAAATTTATTTGACATTGCTATATCGTTGACATTGCTATATCGTTGAATTAGAAGATATTTTATACTTTAAATTGTGCTCAGTGTAATGAATGAGATAATTGGTCAATTTTTTGTTATATTAAGAGTTATATAGATGAACACCCTTAATTGGGTTTGAGCTTATAGTGTTTTGAAATGTTTCATTATCATTTATGCTTTCTTATTTTATCTACTCCTCAAATGATATTAAGTTAAACATAATTGACTATCAAGCTCTTATGACTTAGGGGTAAACTTATAATATTGAAGAGTTTTTTTTTTAATAAAATGTGTTTGATCCTTATTTAAAGGACTAGGGGTTCTCTTTGACCAATGATTGGGGTTTAAATCGGTAACTTGTGAAGCTCCCAATTCATACCCCCTTCACCATTTGATCATTCAAGCTCTCACATCTTCCTATATCAAACAATTCAAATAATTATCATTTTACCCTTTTTTAAAAATGTCATGAATTGGTTACTACCCTAACTACCATTTGAGTTTCAATCACTTCAGTGAGTCAATTATCACAAATTTTATCCCACATCCCTTTGATCTAACCTAAAGCTAGGGTTAGAATGTAAACCCCCATTATGCTTATTAGGGTTTATATCCCATAACTCTTACATTTTTAATTAAATGAGATGAAACTTCACTGACCACTTATAAACTAATTAAAACATCAAGGTTGAAATTATTATTTACTGAGCTTTAATTATTTTTTTGTATTTATTTAAACCCATAAATATGAATTTTCATTGATAATTAATTTGATTGCCCAAAATATATTCTCTATCCTTGAAAAAATGTTATGTTGTTCCTAAAGGTCAAAGAACCAATTAGGTGAATTTTCCATAATTTTTTGTACATATTATAGTTTTATAATTATTTATTTATTTTAATATATACATACATGAAAAATATATTTTTAAAATTTTGAAATTCCATTTTAATTTTTCTTTAATCCCTTTGATATTACTAAACCTACCAAACTTAACTTTGTATTATTTTGACTTTATTTTTATTTTTTATGATTATATTTAGTAAATAAGGTTCATTACCATAAAACACATGACTTTTAGGGCTAGAAGTGCTCTCTCACTATGAAAACATTAGAGAACATCCCTAGGCTCATGAAGAAAAAGCCTTGAAAATTTCATGCAATTATGATAAACATTTAGTTGCTTAAGTTTTAAATAAACTTTAAGACATTTAATTAATTAAAAATCACATATCAAACAAATAGTTTTAATTTTTAGTTCATTAAATTCTCTTCAGTTCATTGAGCAGAGTATTTTTACTATATATATCTTTTTTTATTTTTCTACACCAAGGTATAATTTTTTAAAGTTGCATTTAATTTTCTATATATTAGTTAAATAAAAAACCTAGCTTTTTTCCTACTTAACCTCGTCAGCGTCATCTCATCCTCAGCATCCTTGAATTGTCGTGTGATGCTATTCAATTCATTGCGCTTTCCACGTGTGTTAACCTGTCACCCTGCGGTATGTGGTCTTGTATCCTTTTAATTTGCTGTCTGAACTGATCTGCGTCGTCCATTTTAAATACACAAAAATGGATGAAATCCGGTCATCATTCTAAATGAACTATAACTTAAGAATTTTCCATGATCTAGGGTTTAGATCTCGCTCGATTCTTAACCAAATTTGATTGAGTTTCTTCCTATAGCTTCATCTAGGTGAGAAAAACTTATCTATATGACTTAGTGGACATGGATTGTTCCTTCTCTTCCTAAAAAACTAAACTCAAGAGAGGTTTAGAGATTTTTTAGCTATACCTTTGCTCAAGAGGTGAGGTCTCGATTAGGTTTATCGAGAAGCTTTGCCTTGCCACCATGAACCTCCTCCATGTGTTGATTTGCTTTATGGATGGGTCTAAGCATGACCTAGACTAAAAGGTGGCTCTAGTGTGGTGTAAGCCTATGGTAGAGACCACGGGAGGGTGATTATTATTAGGGAAGTAGTTTTGAGGCATGGTTATGCTTTTTGAGTTGCTCAATTTGAAATTTTGTGGAGTTTGGTGAGATTGGCAAAAAAGTTTTTGATTTTAATTAAAAAATTAGGGCTTTAAATTGGGTTACTAAAAATGATGTGGATGAGCTTTATATGAGTGTAAAAGTAGTTTGGAGGCAATTTGGCAAGGTTTCACCAAGGTTCAAGCACTTCTCTCCTTTTGGCCATGAGGGGGTGACCAATTCAGAGGCCAAGGATTGGGGCCAATTAGGTTAGCCAGTGGGTGAAAAAGAAGGCTGAGGTGGTGGTAAGGTGTAGGCCAAGCTTCAATGGGGGTTAGCCACATTGGATTTGCTCAATTTTGGGCTTTCCCCCATGGGTGGCTCTTTTCCTTGATCTTGCTGCCGATCATGGTAACCGTCCAAGGCATGGGTGGTCGCCATCCATCTTTAGAAGGTTAGTGGTGGGTAGTGGTGAATTAAATTGGGTGGTGACAAGTCTTTATGGGTTAAATTTAAATGGAATAGGGTTTGGCTCACTTTTGGTTTGACTTGGGTTTGACTCATGGGGATGGGTTTGGGTTGCTTCCAATGTGACTTGACTTGGTGACCAGAATGTGGGCATGACTTGACAAGTCCTAATCATGGGGATTAGAATTTAAACATTGGTTTAGGTGAAGCATGAACAAGGTTAAGTACTTTGAGTGGCATCATTTAAGGGGCTACTCCTTTATCCATAAATAGTATGGTGGCTCACAGGAGGCTTATACATGGCTTCATGGCTTCCTTATTGCTTTGATGAAGCCATATGGCTTGCTTACGGCTCATGCATGGTCAACATGGCTTGCATTTTAGGAGGTTGGTGAGAATTGAAAGTGTTGAAAGAATGAATCATGAAATTTTGGACTTTAGGTTTAATCAAATTGATCATGAGGTGGCTAAATTTTTGTCTTGTGTGCTTGGAATTAAGAGGATCTAGAAATTGGACTTGAATGAGTGGGCTTTTAAACTTGATTATGAAAGGGTTGATTTTGTGCTTAGATGATGGTCTTGGATTTAATTTTAATGGAGTTGAAAATTAATCATGATGAATTTCTTGAGGCCTTGAATTCATCATGATGAAATTTTTGAGTTACACTTGGTGAATTTTGAGTTTGGCATGAAGTTTCAAGTTTGGTGAATTTTGGGTTTGGAGCGGATTTGGGATGAATCTGGTTTCGAATTTTGGTAATCTTAGGTTTGGGTTTGAAATTGGGTGGGATTGGGTTTGATTTTAAATTTTGGTGAATTTCAGGTGGATTTGGTGGCTTGGATTGATTTGGGCGTTTGGTGACTTGGATTGATTTTGGTGGATTTGGTGGAGTGAGTGGATTTGGTGGAGTGAGTGAATTTAGGTGGGTTGAGTGGATTTACGTGGAGTGAGTGTATTTGGTGGAGTGATTGGATTTAGTTGGTGAGTGAGTGGATTTAGATGGTGAGTGTGTGGATTTAGATGGAGTGAGTGGATTTAGGAAGTGAGTGTGTATGGATGAACTGAGATGCACGATGATGTGAAGTTTAGTGTGACTATGGTGGAGTGAATGTGGTGATGTGAATGTGTATGTAAGGTTAAGTGAGTGTTCAAGTCATAATTGGTTTCTCTAAGGCCTTATTATTCTATGGGAACTCGCTTTGAGTTTCACCTGTTGGTCTTAACCAACTCGACCAAGTATTGAGGGTTGGAGAACACCCATGTGAAACTTCACACAAAAATCCAGGAGGTGGTTAGAATTTATAGGTGGGGTATATTCCATTACTAGTATTCTAGTATAGTTAATTGGAAATTCCTATGACTGGATCTTAAGTTCTAAGTGAAGAATTTAGACCTCACAAAAAATGAGTTCAACACTCTAATTTTATTACTATCATATATGAAGTACTAATTATCCAATGGTTTTACTTCTGCAAAAGAACTATGAGCACCTGAGGGAGTGTCAGTGTCAAAGTTTGGCAGGTATTGGCAACTGCAATGGTCAGTCTCAGTCTGACCTCTTAGACTTCGAGACATTGAGGATGTTGTAGGGAAAGAGAAGGGGAGAGACTAAGGCTTGGGCTTGCACTTAGGTCAGAGATAGAGGCCGTTGTTAGAGGTTGTTGAAGAACTCGACAAGCGTGTCTCCACAATCACTGTAGAGTTATGAGAGCTCCAACATCAAGTTACGTGTCATGGATTTTAGAGTCAAGTGGCTCAAGTCAACCATTGAGCAGTTGCAACTCAACGTACATCGCCATGGCAAGCGACCTCTCAGTAACATGCCGAAGGTGGAGGAGGACGAGGGTGAGGATAACTAGTAGGATTTGTGTGTATTATTCTTTTATTTCATGTTTGGATGTTACATTATATGCATTTCACAAATATTTTATGAGTTATTGTCTTGAATGATTTGTTAGATTTATTTTTTTTGCCAAAAGCATTAATTCTACCACAAAAACAATAAAAACATGGGAAAGAACCAAAAACCTACACCTGTACTACTCACACAAAAAAGAAAAATGTTCTTTAACCCAAAAAAAATACAACTCACGCTACACCCAAACACAACCAGAAAGAAAAATTAAAGATCTTTAATGGCTAAAGCAATCAAATCCTCAAAGAATTGAAAGTAAACCTTCAAAATTGAGTTGTGAAAGCCATATTTTGCTACCCAATGAGCCAGAGCATTTCCCTCTCTTCGAGCATGAGACCAAAGCACATTCATAATCGTAGATAGCGCTTGTGTCCTTTTAAGCTGAAGAATAATACTCCAATGTACCTGTTTAATCAACCTGCTTTTTGAGCAAGTAAGCATTCATCCAAATCAATAGTTTTATTCAATTCTTGCTGAGAGTGAAATAATGTATCCCAGTCAACTCTTTGATTAGCATACTCTATTTCAAGCTCTTTGACTTGAGATTCCAATTCCTTGATCTTGACATGAGTATTACCAAAGACATCCCAGTTCCATTTACGAAGAGATTTAGCAAATTTCTTCTGAAGTTGCCACAGAATGAAACCAGAATTACCAGTAACAGGGGACTTCCAACAGTCCTTAAGAAATCTTTGAAAATCGGAATGTTGAAGCAACAGATTACAAAAATGAAACTAATAAGAGCTTTTATAGTGAGAATCCCTAGTCTTAAGAATGATAGGAACATGATCAAATGAAATAATAGCCATAAGAGTAATATCATAGGAAGAAAGTTTGCTAGCCCAAGAAGCATTTGCAAGAAATCTATCCAATTTTTCAAAAGTGTGACCTCTATGCCAGGTAAAGGGAGAACCCTTGAAACTGAAATTAAAGAGACTCGTATCCATAATGACATTATTAAAAAAAGAAATGAGACAAGTATTAGGAGCAACTCCCTCCTTCTTCAGGACCGAGGAAATCAAATTAAAATCCCCTCTCAGAAGCCAAGGCTCAACATTAAAATTAATATCAGCTAACAATTGCCAAAGTTCCAAACGAGATTGTTTAGAACATCCATCATAGATAATTGAAAAAAGAAAAGAATCATTCTGTAGCTAAACTCTAATGTGCAATAATTGATCATGATTGATGAGAATATCAATCTTAAGAAAATGTTGCCAGCATAACCAAATCTTATTAAGAAGATTAGCTAAAGAATGGAAAGAACCAATCCTCTTCATGAATTTCTCATTATTTTTCTTATCCACCATACATTCCAAAATACCAAAGAACTGTAAATTGTGAATTTGTATTAATCTTTTAACTCTAAGGGAGGCATTAGGCTTAGCTATACCTCTAATATTCCAGAAGAGAGTATTAATCATAATTAGTATGATTATATCCTCTAGTACATATAGAGGCAAAAAAAAATACTTCATCCTCTTCACCTGACCGCATAGAACTGAGAGTTCCTTTAAGCTTTCTTTTACTCTAAGACAATTGGGTTATCCAATCTTCCTCCAATTCTTTCTTGGTTAACATCAAGGTATCATTTTCATAATCATAAATTATCGGTACTTGGATAAGTTCCATATCTTTGGGTATATCAAGAATCCCAACAATTGAGCTCGAATAATCATTAATAATATTAACATTATTCAAATCAGTCGTTACCTCTCCATTAGAGATAACATGATTCTCCCCTGGTTGACTGCAAGATGGTTGAGCAATAACCAACGACATCTCATCAAGAATAGCTTTATTAGATTCTTTTGACATATTTTTGATAATTTTCATTCTTGTATATATTCATTCATTTTGTTGTGAGATAAAGTTGATGCTTACGTTGAGTTTTATGATCTCTGGATTATCTGATGATTCTCTGAATTGTATTTTGTTCCAGGTAAGGTTTTGATCGGCTTTTAATTTTTTTATAAATTTGTAGCTAAATTGTTTGTCAGTAATTAACAGCTAAAAAATTTGGTTGTAATTTAGTCAGAATTGTGTAGACAAACGACCAACATGTTCTACTACAAATTAGTCGCAAAAATTTTTGCTGAAAATTCTAACGTTAATTTTGCAACTAATCAATTCATCTGGAAAGTATTTTGTGAAGGAAAAATCCAATGCAAAAATTAGTGCAAAACATATACAACTAGAAAATCATTTGTTTTTCCAGTGGAGATGTTACGTATCTCTATTCTAAGAAGTGGAGGAGAAAAAAAATAAAGCGACTTTAGACAAAGCCCAAAACACCACATGACCTAACCCGCTTCCCAAACAAACTCGCCATCATTGATAGCTTCACATGCACACAACTTTCTCTACTCTTCCTACCACCATGACATATATATAAGAATAATCTTGGGACCCTATCATTGTCATTTAATCTTACTACTAATGCATGGCGTAGATATACCTAACCTTCCCAGATCAAAGTTCTCCTAAATTATTATCTTTTTTGGTTGATTCTCTCTCCCTTTTCTATAAGAGGATGGAGATGAAATCAGTTGCAATTTAAGACATGGCTTGCATTTATGTATGGAGTCCACACATCAACGTCAAATACAAATCTTGAGTAACTTTTCTTTTCAATGTGATTGCAGAATGACTTAACATTCTAACATCTAGTTGTTGTTTTCTTACATTTATATCACCCAAACCTTTCATATCAGAAAAAAAAATGTATGATTTCAAATTTTTAAAAAGTGAAATATGCCTTTTATTCATCTGTTCTTTATGTTAAGGAAAAATTTTCTATTCGGACTCCGAGCGTAGCTTCTTTCGTGCGGACTCCCAATAATACACAGTCATATGTGTTATATGGGGCTCACCTAACAAAATACTAAAGTGGAACTGCGGAGGTTATTGGAGTGGAATTGCAAGCTCCAATAACAGCACAATAACTCAAAAAAAAACCTCAAAATAACATCAACAGTGTTATTTCGAGGTTATTGAAATGAAATATACGATTTTCTCTTCAATAACCCCGAAATAACATCCGCGATGTTACTTCTGGGTTATTGAAGTGAAATTTATTGGCTTCTCTTCAAAAACCACGAAATAACATATGTAATATTGTTTCTGGGTTATTGAAGTGTAATTATGAGTTTCTCTTTAACAACGCTGAAATAACCTCCGCAGTGTTGTTTTGGGGTTACTAAAGTGGAATATATGAGTTTCTTTTCAATAACCACGTAATATCCTCGAAATAACCTCCGTAGTTTAATTTCAATAACCCCGAAAGAACCTTCGAGGTGTAGCACACGTAGTGACATTATTAAAGTCCGCAAGTAAAACTATGTACGGAGTCCGGACAAAAAATTTAGAATATATTGCATTATGAGTTATCATGCATATTATTCGGTGATTAATGAAATGTATGAAAATATTTGTAGTATCACTGAGAACTACGTATGTATTAATTTCTCATAAGTTTATTAAAAGGTTCTTTTAAGATCTTTCTCTTCGCCTACTCGAAAACAAGAATGTAGAAGGCAGATATTGATGGCCTTTAGCTAATGGCCCTAAGACCTGATTGGGCTTGATAAATGGAAGAGAAAGCTGACCAGCATTGTTTAAAAGTTCTTTTTTTTTTTTCAATTTTTTTAGCAATGCAAGTTCTTTCGTGGATACGTTGAGAGAAACCAGCTCGAAAAGTGAAATGCTTAGCAGTATAACGGAAAAAAACCATTATCTTCTAATAATGAAAATTTGAATTAGTAATTTTTGTTAAATTATGTCTATAGGAAGTGCTCGAACTTACTAAAATGCAAGAAAAAAGCCTTGGAATAGTGAAGAAAATGGGCGAAGGCTCACAGCCATTTGGGTGGCTTAAATTGATGTGGCTAGCCTTCCAAATGAGCCCCAATGACTGGTCATCAGTTGGGGGTAGGGGTGTAAGTGAACCAAGCTGACTCGTAAGCCGGCTTGTGCTTAACTTGATAAGTGTTTCGTGAATTGAGTTTGATGAGCTAACAAATCAATCTCAAGTTAGCCCAACCACGACTCGAGTCGTTAGCTTGCCAGCCACCTCGTTTAAAAAATAATTTATAAAAATATGCTCAAACTATATTAAAATTTCAAGAATTATTTTTTAAATTACTTAAAATATTTAAAAACAGATTTTTTATATTTTACATCAATTGATTTTTTATTAATTATGTCCTAAATCCACGTTCTATTATGGTTTAATTATATCACTAGCTTAAAATAATATTTTTCCCTCCCTTTAATGCTAACCAGCTACTCATAATCCGACTCAAACTCGTAGAATCAAGCAAGGTCAAACTGGATCAATTACTCAAGCCCAAGCTCATGGTGGCTCGAGAGCAATGTTCTTTAAACAAAATAATTTTTTTTTATGAAAATAAATTTTTAATAAGACATTGGAACAGATTAGTTAGGTACAAAAGCTATTATATTAAATTGGTTTAGCTCGCTTAGAGAATTTTTAATTCTGATATTAAAACTAGTGATATTCTTAATTCAAGAGGTATTAATGTCAATCCTAATTGGTTCGTCTGCCTTATTGGTATAAAAACCCATAAACAACTTTTTTTTTTAATATTTCGCCTCGTACTTATTATTAAGAAATAGTATTCCTTTTGATAGCTTTTAGTAAATTTTTTCATGTCATTTATCATGCTCGAATTATTAATTGCAAAACTTAAAAAGGATAATATTCTTTAGGCATTCAAACTATTGCTTATGAGATTTGGGATGAGAAGAATTATATAAAGTAATAGTTGTATTACCAGTATGAAAAATATTTCTCATTGATTCTTTGAAAAATATAGTTAAAAAACAGAAAATGGAAGTTTAAGTATGATATTTCTAATTTTATTAGTATTTTTTATAATTTATAATTTCCATCTTTTGATTTTTGGTCTTCTATTATGGGTTTATTCATTCTCTGATTTTGGATGGTTTTGTTGTTTCAATTTTGGCAAGGTCCGTTAGAGCTGATGTTGTTCGGTGATTACTTTATGGTAGTGTTGGGAGTGTTGTTTGGAATTGTGTTTAGCTAGTTGGAGATGTCTTGGCCTTATTAGTTGTTTTTTTTTTTAGTTTAGTTTATTTCTTTATATCATATTTTGTTGAGTTCTCTATATTTTTTTTACTGGTTTTTTTATACTACTATTTGATTCTTTGCTTTTTGGTTGTATTTTGGTTTTGCTATGATTTACCCTTTCCAAATTTTGGGAGTTAACCATTATGTGGAAATTATATCCTAAAAATTTCATCTACTTTGTTTAATTGATTAAACAATGAGGAAATTCTTTTCAACCATCTCGTAAAGTTTAATATTTATATGTAAGTTTTTATTCTTCTTTGTTAGTGGAAGGATCCAGATTGTCATTATGGATATATTTTTTCATCATTGAATTGATAATTAATTACTCTTCTAGGATATTTATTCATATGAATTTTGATGGATTCTTAAATTTCAGATTAAGGGTTTGGCTGAGCTCTATTCTATTTTGTGTTCCTTTTGTTAGCTCATATGGATTCAGTTTTGGTTGGAGCTCATGTTGTCTCTTGATTGTTTTTTGGTGTTGAGAGTGGTGTTTGGAAAAGTTTTTAGCTAGTTGGTAATGTCCTTTTTTGTTTAGTTTATTTCCTTATATATGATATTTTGTTGAGTTCTCTAGATTCTTGACTAATTTTTGGATACAACTATTTGACTCTTTGCTTTTTAGTTTTTTTTTTTTTTTTTGCTATGATTACTTTCCTAATTTTGAGACTTAATCATTATGTTGAATCTATATCTTGAAAATCTCATCTACTTTTTTTTTCATTCCTAATTTGGCTCATTATTTGGTTATTATGTTGTTGATTAAGGAGTTCGATGTTCTTTTATTTTGCTCCTATTTCACCTGGTTTGGTCTGCCTAGTGGGCAGATTCACTGGTTTCTCAGGATTGACAGATCTTTCCTGTTTTGAAGAAGAGTTTGCGATGATGTTACTTTATTCATGTTTCTTCTCGAGCTTCTTATCGACTTTGGCTAGAAAAGGCAATTTTTTGGATTCCATTGGATGGGCATATTCATTCATCTTTGAAGATAGGTTTCTCTTGTGTTTCTTCCTTTGTGTTTCCTTTCTTTATGATTTTGTTATTATTTATTGCGGATGCTAAATGTTCTAATTGCATTTCCTTCTTTCCATTTGTGTGAGTGTTAATCTTGTGTCTTTAGGTTGTAATTTTTTTTTTCTTGTAAGAAAGGTGGGCTTGGCCTCCACGTACACCCGCCCC
>NEWO01000648.1:342691-384334 GCA_003013225.1 Phalaenopsis aphrodite
CCCCCCCCACTTCCTCCATATGAATTCAATTTTGGTTAGAGCTCATCGACTTTTTATCGATTTTGCTCACAATGTGCTTCTTCTCAAGCTTCTTATCGACTTTGGCTTGAAAAGACAATTTTTTGGATTTCATTGGATGGGCATATTCTTTCAACTTTAATGTTGGGTTTCTTTTATGTTGCTTACTTTTTTTTTCTCTTTTCCTAATATTGTTTTTATTTATTGTTGATGCTAAATGTTCTAATTGCATTTTCTTTCTCTCCGTTTGTGTGAGTGGTAATCTTGTGTCTTTGGGTTGTAATACTTTTTTTCTTGTAAGAAAGTTGGGTCTGGCCTCCATCTACACCCGCTCACACCCCATTCCCCCTCTCCCCACATTCATGCATATTGCTATTATTTTCAGTGATAATAATGTTTCAAAAAAATAATTTTTTGATGTTATTTAATTCAATTAAATTGTTATTTTGTCATCTTCCATATTTCACCACTGAAAAAATAAATACAGTTACTCACCCATGATGAAATAAAAATTTTGGCACAGTGTATAAATTCAATTGCACCTTTAAGGATATTTTTAGTTGGTTTTTCATCTATTCCATATTTTCTTCTCATTTAGTAAAATTTGTGCATTTTATTAACAAATATGACCCACAAAGTTTATGAAATTTTGTATAATTAGTACTATAAGACAACCTTTTTTTAAGCAATGTTGTAGTTGGATAAGAAGATTCCATAGAAAGAAATAGAGAGACTTCCTGCCAAGCACGAAGAAATATAAATAATTCAACTATCATTATTTATTTCATATATGTATTTGGATATTACAAGATTGCATAAATTGATTTTTACATGGTAAATTAAATAGACCCAAGGGTAGAAGAGACTTTTAAAAAGAAATATTGACTAATAAAAATTCCCATTTACAAGATTGTCAAAGCAGATACGCGCGAAGCCCTTTCAAGATAGAGCATCAACTGTGAAGAGAAAAAAGCAAATTGTAAGAGGCATACAGACTCATAAGTTCGGACTTGGTAAGGAAGAGAGAATAACTCTTTTTAGCCCCCTTCATGGTGATGATCTAAACTCGTGATAATCAGCTTGTGTGTAAGATTTTGTTGTCTTTTGATTGGTAAAGATGTGGCAAGACTATATAGACATTGATTCTCGATCATGAGATGATGAAAATTTATGTGTTTAAGCTTTAAATGGTCTTTGTTAAAGTGATAATCCACTTTTACTTGTTTTGTCCCATGTTGACCTCACTTTTGGTTGATGTCTATTTTTTTCTCCTTAGTAGCCTAGGGTTTAGCCATAGGAATTTCCTGTCGACTATTCCTCACCATTGTAAATTCTACATTCTTTTCTGCTCAACTTGAAGTACCACATATTGGTCCTAACCTCTAGCACTTAGTAGGTGGGTGATACACCAAAAATTTATGCATTTTTAGACCCATATTTTATACTCATTTTTGGTAATATTGCACTTTAATAGAAGGTATTTTTAATATTTTCTTGCAGGTTGTTGAATTGTAGGACTTAGAGCAAAAAGGAAGCAAAAAAGAAGAAATTTGGAGTCAAAATGAAGAAGTTGAAAATTTGTTCAATGCCGACGTCGCCAGACTGGGCGCCGACGGAGCCGTTTGACAGTGAGAAGCGAATTAAATTGGGGGCCACTGACACCGACGTCAGTGTCGTCTCAGACTTTGTTTCTAGAAGATTTGATGAATTTAGATATTTTTTTAAAAGTTTTTGGATGCGCAGATTGGAGAACTAGCTTTAGGCTTTATTTAGGGCCGAAATTGATCAGAAAACAGACTCTTCCGGACTTTTCATCTCCCAAAATTCAACCTCGTACGCACCACACACTCTTCCATTTTCATTCCACAACCATTTAGAGTCCATTATTCTTATAATTTAGAGTTTTTGTGGTGAGATTAAATGTGAATCTTTCTCTAAGAGTGTTGGAGAAGGAAAAAGTGAGAGATTTCTTCTTCCTACATTTCCTAGGAGAGACTATAAGGGATTTGCTTTGAGAAAGAGTTTTAGATAAGTGTTTTTGGTCTAATAGTGTTGAATAAACTTTCTTTTATATATAAAATAGAGTTTCAGATAAGCCCTAATTCGTTTTAGGATTCCGAGGTTGTCGTTTGTTATGATCTATATCCTCACATCTTCTATGTTATTTGTGTGATCGTTTCATACGAATGTAAGCCCTAATTAATAAAATTGACAGGATGAAACACTTAAATATTTTTCCTCTAAATTGAAGTCAAACTTTAGGATAAATTGGGAAGTCACTGAGGTTCTCCTTAGGATCTGTGTCATCCCCTAGTTCTTCTTCCTTTGGATTCCAAAAGTAAAATGTTCCAAATTTGAGGCATTCCCCTATCACATCTCTTTGTCCGATCTCGTTGAAAATTTCTATCCTTTGAAATTCTTGAAGACAATTTCCAATGATTTTTACCGAAAGTTTTCTTAGGTGACTTCGGTTATCTAAGATGTAATTAATTATAAGGGCTTGCCTTTATAAAAAACTTTCAGGAACCCAACTTAATATGAACCCTATTTAATTTTTTCGTATTAAATAAAGAAACTTGTCGGTCAACATAAAATGGTTTCATAGACCAAACAGATGTTATATATTTCTTAGTTTATTTGATTGAGTATCACCCTTAAGTCTTGTGTTTATCTTTCGGGATAGATACATAGCTGGAGAAGTAATGTTCTTTCATCTAAACTTTGAACGATATGAGATCAGTTTGATTTCATATTTTTCTAAACTTAAATATATATATATATATATATATATATATAAATATAAATTAAATGTCCCTCTGAAGCGAGCGACAAGATTTCCATTCCGGCGACCGACAACTTCCACCGGACGATCCCCCCTAAAATTGTGTTGACATCCCAACATTAAAAATTTAGTTGAGGACTATTGCTATGAAGTATTGTAGGTGAAAGTGGATGGTTGGTAAGTTCTTAAGGTAGTCATAGCTAGATGATTTCTATAGTAGTAGCAACTAATACTTATTTTTCAAATTTAGTAGATGATTGATCCACTATAGATTGTTTCTTTGTTATCCAAGAGATATGATTTTGTCTAATATATATGCAAAATCTAGCTGTAGATTTTTGACCAGTGTGATCACTAGCCTAGTGTGCATCTGCATAAGAACTTAAACAAACATCATTAGAAATAATAGGAAGTCCATAATAAAATATGCTTTAAGGCATCAAAGAAGTCTTTTTGAGTATTGATAAGTAAGAGTAGTAGGATTATGCATATGTTGACTTAAAAATAATTTACAGTGAAAGTAATATTTGGTCGAGTAACATTATGATATTGAAATGATTCAATAATTTGTCTATAAAAATTTGGTTCATTCATGTGTATAATAGGATATGTGGTTTTATATGAGTTGGTTGAAAGAAGAGTTAGAACCAATTTTGTATGAAACATATTGGATTTATGCAACACATCATTTAAATACTGAGTTTGATTTAAAAATATTCTTTTGTTGATCTTTATATGTTTACGTGGTATGTTTCCCAATTGTTTCAAGTTAAACTGATTGCTTAATTTAATAATTAAATCATTTATTACAATAATAGAATTTCTAGTTATTAATGTATCATCTACATATGCTAATAAGCAGATGCATGTATTATTATAGTTGTAAACAAGCAGAAAAGAATCAACAATGCTTAGAATAAATTTTTTATTACCTAAAAAAGTTACAAAAGACAACATACCTTTGTCGAGGAGCTTGTTTGAGAGAATATATTGCTTTTCTTCTCAAAAACATAATCAGGATAAGTGTGTTAAAAACTCCAGCGGGTTGTTTCATAAAAATAGCATCATCAAATTTTTCATGTAAGAAAATACTAGATACATCTAAGTGTAGAATCTCCCACTATTTAAGAGCCTGAGCGAGCTCAACCTTAACTCGTATTCAGCTCGTTCAAATTTGTTCATGTTCGAAATTGGTTCAAGTTCAAAATGGCTCGTGAACAGTGTGTTCGTGTTCAGCTCGAATAACGTATTCTTGTTCGTGTTCGGCTCTTGTTCGGTTCGAAATTGGCTTGCATTATTCTGGTAGTATTGGAATTGTATTATGGTGTTATTGGTGCAGAACTGTGGTGTTATTGGTGCAGAACTGTGGTGTTATTACCGGGTTGCAACAATGTTATTGGAGGAGTTATGGCGGTTGTGTTATTGCGGTAGCATTGGGGTAGTATTGTGGTATTATTATGGTTTGTGGTGGTGTTATTGGAGGAGTTGCGGTGGTAGTGTTATTGTGGTAGTATTAGGGTAGTATTGTGGTGTTGTTATGAGTAACCATGGTGTTATTGTGTGGTTGCGGTGATGTAATTTGAGGAGTTACGGCGGCTATGTTATTGTGGTAGTATTAGGGTGATATTGTGGTGTTATTGGCATTGAATCATAGTGTTAATGCGAGGTTGCAACGTTGCATTGGAGGAGTTGCGGTGGCTATGCAATTGCGATCGTATTAGGGTAGTATTATGGTATTATTGGCACGAAACTGTGTTATTGTGGGACTGTGATGGTGTTATTGGAAGAGGTTCATCGGTTTTATTATTGTGATAGTATTTGGGTAATATTGTGGTGTTATTAGCGTAGAACTGTGGTGTTATTGTGAGGTTGCGACGGTGTTTTTGGTGGAGTTGAGGCGGCGGTGTCATGTATTTATTTATTTATTATTTAGCCAATTCGAGCCGAGCATGACGAACAAATATTTGTTCGTGTTCGGCTCGTTTATATTTCAAGCTTAACAATTTATTCATGTTTGGATCACTAAGCATAACGAACAAGCCAGACACGAGCTAATTAACGAGTCGACCAAGAGCTACTCGTGAACGACGAGCAATGTTGACAACCCCATATGCAGCACATCATTTAGATACTGAGTTTGATTTAAAAAATATTCTTTTGTTGGTCTTTGTATGTTTATGTGATATGGTTCTGAATTGTTTTAAGTTAAACTGATTGCTTAGTTTATGAATTGAATCAATGATTGCAATAGTAGAACTTCTAGTTATTAATGTATCATCTACATACACTAATAAGAAGATACAATTGTTATTATATTTATAAACGAGAAGAGAAGGATCGACAATGCTTAGAATAATTTTTTGACTGCATAAAAACATTAAAAAGGTAACATGCCATTGTTGAGGAACTTGTTTGAGACTATATATAGCATTTTTTTTTTCTTACAAACATAATGAGGATAATTGTGTCAAAAAATTCAGGTGGGTTCTTCATAATAATAGTATCATCAAGTTTTTCATGTAAACAAAGTATTAAATACATCTAATTGTATAATCTCCCATTTTTTATCAACAGATAGAGCATAATCAGCTTGATTGTAGAAAATTTTACAACTAGACTCGAGGTTTCATTATAATTTATACTTTGTTGCTAAGAAAGCTCTTGACCAAAAAATCTTGCTATGTATCTGGCTATAATGCAATCTGTATGACATTTAGTTCTAAGAGTTTATTTTCACCCTAATATGTTTCGATTTTCAGAAGGCTGAACAAGTTCACACATATCTTATTGTTATAAAGCCATGAATTTTTCAAACATTGCTCGTCTCTAATGTGAGTATTACCTTGCGTGATTGTAGTATGTGGCTCCAAATTAAGAATTAATATTATATTGAAGTTTGAAACTTTCTTTGGTTTTAAATTGCCTGTTTTAAATCTATTTACCATAGGTTGTTGTTTGGGTTGTGTATAAGTATTGATATTTTGTGTATGTGAATGTGACTGGTGCTCTTGCGATATTTGAAAAGCTGATGAGAGATTAGTTAGTGTGGGAGGAATCTCAAAAAAGGTACTTGAGTTGGGTATGAATGCGTTATGTGATAAAAAAAATGATGGAGGAACGAGTGCAATAGTATGATATTGACCGGTTGGAGAGTGATGGGGGTTTAGATATAAGTGTAAATGTATGAATAAGAAAAGGGAGTGATAAGAAAATATTTTGAGAGGACTGAGTATAACTAAAGTCATGTGAAGACAATTTAAAAAGATTTTGATTTTTATTAAATTTTGCATGTATGAAGATCATAAATTTATTTGCGTGAATATCAAAGCACTTATAACCTTTCGGTTGTAAACAACAACCCACAAAAATAATGAGGAGCTTTGAGAGAAAACTTATGAGGAGTATTACATTGTTGCTATTGAAAATAAAGACAATCAGGGATTCTAAGATGTTGATTTTAGGTTTAGTTTTATGTAACAATTGAAAAGAAGATTTATTTTGAGTGATTGGAGAAGGAAGACTTTTTATGTGATAATTAGTAGTTAGCTCTCATCCAAAATTTTATTGTTAAATTTGATGTGTTAAGAAAAGTTCTTGCAATTTGTATTAAGTTTCTATGTTTTCTTTTAGCAATACAATTTTGTTCAGAGCAGTTGTATTGTGCGCAATACCATGATTTTGATGATAAAGTCTAAGCTCAGTAGACATATATTCTCCTCCACCATCAGTTCTTAAATATTTTATATCTATACTAAATTAAGTTTTTATAATTTTATGAAAATAAATAAAATGTGACATTGTTTCAGATTTTTGATTCCATAGGATGCTTCAACAATAATGAGAAAAATAGTAAGTAAAAGTAACATAATATTTATACCCTTCCATAGAAGTATGAGGAAAAGGTCCCCATATGTTAGAATGCAACATTTCTAGTTTATGATAAGTAGTTGAAATAAGCATAAAACACAATTTCTAAATTTTTTTGTAACAATCATGAAATGAAGAAATAGAGTTAATGATTTTGAAATGAGGGAGAGAATGAAAGATCATAGAGATGACATTCTTATGAGGGTGCCCCAATCTTTGATGACATTTATTTAAGCTTGTGTTATTGTGGAGTGTAGAGTCTTTGATCATCTGCTCTTGTGAGAACTGTTTTCTTTGTTGTAAGGTCCTGAATTTTAAGTTTGTTAGCACTGCAAATAATCTTGCAATTATTATCCTTAGTAAGTTTATTAAGATATATAAGATTGTGAGAGAGTTTACAAACTCTAAATAGAGGATAAATTTTTAGCTTACTATCAAGTGTGGGAAGAATACCATTATGAATATGAATTATTTTAGAGCTTTTACCATTTCCAACCACTACTTAGTTAAACTCTTTGTAGAGAGCTAGCTATTCTATGTTTTCCATGTAATGTGTGAGATAAGTTATGCTCCTGTATCCAACATCCATTCTTGCGAGTGAGCATGAATTTGAGTATTGAGAGAAGTAACCTATTGAGTGGAGGGAGCTTTTTACTGTAAATTTGATTGATACCAGCATTATGTGGTTGACTGACCTTTCCATTTGCAAATCTGACACGTCACGCTGGATCTTTTGCCATATTTTTGTTATGTTGTTATTTGGTATTTGCAAGGTTCTTAGCAAAGTTTCTTAAATTTTGGTATCCCTTTTGTTTTTAAATGTTAGTAAAGCAGCATGATTAGTTTTTTTTGTTGATACATTTATTAGATTGGATTTTTCACTTTGCAATAGAGCATAGAAATCATCTAATGTGCATGAGTTCAAATTATTTATCATGGTAGTATTGAATCCTTGATAGCTTGGTGGAAATCTATTTAGACTTTAAAGAAACATGGAACCAATTGCTGCAACATTGTCCACCAAGTTCTTGATGATAGTGAGATACTGGTACATTGTGTATGCTCCCATGGTAATGTTATGAAGTTCATTCATTCACTTTTTAGTGAATGATAAGTGATCTGCCTGATGATATTCTTATGTTGATGTTGAAAAAATAAAACCCATACCATTTTTTAGAAAGTAGTGCTCTGATGCCAAGTTCAAAAAGAAGAATGCTGAGGAAAAAAGAGACTTCTTACCAAGCACGAAAAGTGAAAAGTATATCATCTATGTATTTGCATATTGCACTGGTTCTAACAAATAAACTTTTGAATGTAAACTAGTAAATCGACCCAAGGGCAGAAGAGAGACTTCTGCGAGACTTCTGCCCTTGGGTCGATTTACTAGTTTACATTTATAATATTGCCTTTGATGACAGAGTGGCAGCTAAGTAGAGAAAATAGAAAGGCATTGTAGACACACAAACTCAAAAGTTCAAACTTGTTAATGAATGCATATAAAATGCATTTCACTTTAAAAAAAATTAAAATAGTCATATTTTTATATGATATGAAAAAATTAGATTTATAAATACATACTAATTGGCTAGTATGTGATCCTATCCAACGCATGCCACCACCTTTGGATAGTTGTCTTTCCTTTCCCATTGTTATTTTCCATCTACTTACTAATTAAAATACTCTAGAGAAACAACGTGTGAGAAAATAAAAAGATTACCCAAAGGCTAAAAGTTAAATAGTTAACAACGCTGTAATCAATTTCCTGGAAAATCTAGAAGAATTTGAATGCTAATTAAATGAAACTCATATCTTGAATGACTTTTAAGAATAAATTAAAGACATAAAATTGTGTTTATTCAAAAAAAGACTAATATATTTTTATTATTTGCTATGGTATAAAGAGAGGGTTTTAGATTTTTTAGTAGTATTGAAGATAACATCTTTAAATTATTGTTAACCTCACTTTTGGTTGAGGTCTAGTTTCCTCCTTAGTAGCTTAAAGTCTAGTCATAGGATTTTTCTGCTGACTATTCCTAGAGGACTGGAAAAGAACACTCACTATTAGAAATTTTAAACTCTTTTTTGCTCAACTTGAAGTTCCACATACTGGTTCTAACCTCTAGCGCTTCGTAGGTGAGACCATTATAGGGGAGCTCAAGGAGAGTTCCCGTAGGACAACTTGGCCTTAGAGTCAACACTCTGTTGGTGTGGTCTTGGTTGCTCTCACTCACACACTTGCACATTACACTTCTACTCACTACCTTATGCCTAAGCCTACCTAGCTTTGTCCCTGGAGACTCATGAAGATGGTCTCATAGATCCACTAGCCCTAGGCTAGGGTTTAGATAAGACCAGTACATAGAGGACCTAAATGAAGATTTTATTGGTATATAGCTCAGATAGGGTGGTTGGCACCACAATTTAACAGAAATACCAAACTTAGCATTCTGCCCCCAAATCTACCCAATTTATCAAATTGCCCTTGAAACTCAAAAATTCCCAAAATTACCCAAAATACCCAAATTTGTCCAAAAAATCATTTCAAAACATTTCAAACCACCCAATTTGCTCAAAACCTCCCAAAATTACCAAAATTACCAAAATACCCTTGATGACCCAAACTTTCCCAAAACCTTCAAAATCATTTCAAGTGTCTCTAAAACCAATTTGAACCCTTCAGTTGAACTCAATTAGACCAATTTGACCCATTTTAACCAAAAGCCCCAAATTGCCCTTAAAGGCCCAATTTCCCCAATTCACAAAAGTCCACCAATTTGGTTCCAATTATTCCCAATTTCAATTCTAAACTCAAATTTATCATGACCAAACTCAATTTAAACCAAATCCAAGCCAAATTGATCCACATTGGAACCTAATTTTAGCCCAAGTCAAAAAGCCCCAATTTGAATCAAAATCAAAATCTCACTGAATTGAACCCCAAATCTATCCAATTGCCTCAATTTTCCATCATAAACTCTTCAAAACACTTCCACATACCAAATTGAACCTTTAATTGGCCTTCGTCAAGCCCTAATTTTACTCAAAACCAACTTTCACCAAAACCCCAATTTTACCTCAGTTTAGGTCTCCAAATGTCACCAAATTGAATGCCCAAATTTTAAAATCAACACCCAATTAGTGCTGAGAACTCTTCATAACATCCCTCTAGACCATTTTGAACTCTCAATTTGGACTTAGCCCAACTCTAGCCTAACCTAAACCCAAGTCTAACCCAACACCCCAAAATTGATCAAATGCTCGAAATCCTTCAAATTCACCCATCAAATCAATTCAAAATTACTCCAAATCTTTTCTAAACTCTTTATGAGAATCATCTACACCAAGTTGCTCAATCAATTGAGTCCAATGTCATGACTAGCCCAACCCAAACCCAACTTCAAGCCAATTTGACCCAAATTGAACCCATGCACTAAATTTGACCAAGCCATGCCAAATTGATCAAGCCAAAGTTTCTACAACCAACTTCTGCACCCTAGACTAGACTCACCTAACCTAACCTAGAGGAGCTATGGACCAATGGTCCCCTAATTTAAGGGATTTCACCCATATTTGGCCTAAACTTGAAATATCTTCTCCATCATAGCTTACCCTTGGGAGTAAATCATAATTAGCCACCCCCTGACCTCCCTGAGCTCATAGATGACCAGACCGTGGCCAGCCACCACCTCAACTACCAAAAATAGTCACCCTAAAGGGGCACCAAATGGATAAAATCCAAAATTTGAACTCTAAGACTTGACTCACTCCAATTGGATGCTTGTGCCTTTCTTCTCTCCACCTCCGCAAACTTTAGCACCCGTCAAACCCCCCGAGCTCCACCAAGCAGCCATGGCTTTAAATTGACCTCTCCACGACCAAAGAAGATAGACCTTAAAACCATGGGGAAACTCTGCTAAAATCTCACCCGAGCCTCTCCAAACCTTCTCAAGTTCAATCCCCTTGCTCTCAGCCACTCAAAGCCACCCCACAAAGCCAATTTCTTCACTGAAATATGCCCCAAAAATAGAACAGATATCCCCACACCTCCACAGTCCACCAAAGTTCAATTAACTGTGCCCACACCATCACCAGAGTCAGAGGAGTTGATTTTCCACAAAAGCCCCATCTCATACAGGCACTTGCATAGACTCTGATCAACACTCGGAATCGAGCTTGATCGAACTTATAGCTAGACAACTCACCAGGGCTTAGAACTTCATCTAAAAGTTATTTGGACCCAATCAAACCTGCCACAACCATCTAATTGAGGTCTTACCTCTCATACAAAGGTTCCTCAACCTTAAACCGAGCTTATTTTGATTCTTCATGTGTAATGGCTTGATGTCATGCTTGATTAACCATATGGATAAACGTGTCTTGAGTGGATGAAGGTTTAGAAACAAACCCCATGCTATTTGGTTGAGTCTAGATGAAGATCTTAAGGTTTTACTTGGGGACGATGACAGAGAGCCATCCGCTCGCGTGTTTATTGCATGGACGATCATGATAGAGCCGAACGAGGAGATGATACGCGAACCGCGGAACGTGTGTCGCTGAGGTGGCTGGCGGCGTCGAATGGCAGAGCATCGCGTGTAAAGTTCTACGCACCGTAGGATGAGGTGGCGCCGTGGTGGATAAATAGAAAAATTGGGATTTTCTGATTCATTTAAATGACAAGAACTTCAAAAATTCATATCTTTGTGCAGAAAAATCATAAAATAAATTTAAAATACTCTTTTGTTCAGTGAATGAAGGAGAATAATGTGGAACAAAAATAAAATATATTTGAAAACTCTTTCATTATTAATTAATTAAATACCCTCTATGGTATTTTAAATCATTATGGCTAAGAATTGCTCTCCATGGCTTGAAATTTTGAGAGTTTGTTCCTCATGACAGGGGCTATGTTCTCTGATTTTTCCAAGGTTAGAGAGCATCTTTGTGCTTCTAACCCTAATTTTCAATTTAGGATGACTATTTTAGATTATTTTAAATATATAAATTGAAATGCCACTTCGAAAATTATTGGACAAATTTTAGTAGGTTTCCAGTGGTCATAGAAGTCTAAGAAAAATGTCATGTTTGTTTGAATAGCTCTGTAAATTTCTATGTTTAGTTAAATGTATATATATTGTATTAATTTATTTAAATTAAATATAAATAAAAAATCAACAAAATCAATTCTACATTGTGAATAAAAATCATGTTAACCCACTATAAAAATTTGAAAATTATTTGATTAAGTTTAGACAATAAAGTTGATTTTCTAAGAAAACTTTGTATTTTTGCATAAAAATAATTATATTAAATTAAATATACTTAAAAAAAATTATGAAAAGTTATTTTCTATGTTTTATGTGATCAGGAACACTTAGGAAAAAATAAAAGCAATTTTTGATAAAATATTTAGTTTTGTAGCTTTAGTTTGAATTAAAAATAATTAAAAATAAATAAAAAACTCAAAAAAATACAAAAAATATTTCAAAATGTTTCTAATGATCTTCTGATCACTTGAGACTCATTAAAATAATTTTCCTAATTTTTCTAAGTTAAAAATAAATTTTTAAAGGCTTAAAATGCATTTTTTCTATTTTTCTCATTAAAATAATTGTAATAAATAAATTAAAAATCATAAAAATATAAAATTTATTTTTCTCAGTTCTTTGGACTCAGAGAGGTTTAATAAAAATATAAAAATAATTTTTATAAATAAAACATATTTTCCACTCAAATTAAATCATAAAAATCTATAATAAATATAAAATTAAATTAAGGATTTGATTCGAAAAAATCATGAAATTTTTTCTAAGTATTTCTCTGACCTAAGGAAACCTCTAGTAATTTTTCATAAACCAAAAACTTCATTTTGATAGCATAAAGAAATTAATTTTAAAAAAATCATATTTTCTAAGTTAAAATAATAATTATTTAAATTAAAATATGAAAACTACATTTTTCTCCTCTGATGTTTTAACTATTCTATGGACAGGGTATTTCAAAATGTCTTAAGTCATTTGAATGGTGCGTCATGAGTTATGAGGTGAAGAGCCCCAAGGTTTAAGTGGTCATTTTAGGATTTTGGTTTCTTAATCAAAATTTAGAATTAATCAATGAGAAAATATGTAATTTTGATCCTAATGAGTATGTTTGGATGATTGAAATATCATGGGCAAAAGATAAAAACCAACTTGCCACCTTTCTATAATAAAAATAAGATTATAAATTTTCTAAATTATCAGAATTTGGAAATTAATCAAAATCAAATAGTTTCCAAGTGATGGGCTTAAACTAAGGAGATGATGTTTTACATATGAGCAAGTCTATAACTAATAATTAACTAACTTCTTTTAATCAGAATCCATAGCACCTAAATTAAAAATTCTAAACCTTTGCTAATCTTTCTCCCATTATATTCATAAAGGGGTTTGGTAGTAATCTAGGCTTGATTTTAAAACTTGTTTGACAGGATTTAGAAGATAATGTTGTTGATGATTAACACTATCAGGCCAAAACTTAGTGGTGGGTATTAGACCTTTAATGACTGAAACTAGCCTTAAAGGCATTCACCTATATAACTTTTCAGTGAAATATCAACTGATTAATTGAGTACCCTATCCTTGATATGATTAAAATATCAAGATTCACCGAGTAATAGGGCAATTTAATTTGGCTTGGGATGATTAATGGAATGATATGATAAGTTCAAAATGAACTCGAATGTTTCAAGGGACCTTTAAAGGAGTTCAATGTCATTCCCCGAATACTTTATAATCTCTTGAATATTTTGAAGAACAAATTGAACTTGTTATATTTTGTTCTAAAGTCATCCATTAATATCTTTTGGAATTCAGTAAGTCATAGTTTGGAGTCAGTTAGCTACACATTTGTCTACTCTTGCAATTTATTTAAATTTCTACAAAATTATATACATGTTGCAAAAGCTAATCTTTCAGGCAGAATGCTGAGAAGATGACAAGTACGGTTTTATAGTGTTATTTAATTTCTGTCATTTTATTTTCTACAAATGTTATAAACTGCTTGGGTGAGTACCATACTTCACTTGAAAAATTAAAACAAATTTTTAAAAAAATAATCAACATTTTTCAAAATTTAAAACAAATTGTTTCAAAGGTAACCATAAATCTTTTGAAATTTCACTAAATTTAAAATGTCCTTTTGAATTTACGGGAATCCCTTAGAGAAGGCAACCCACAGTTGCTAACGAGATCTCCTCGGTTTAAATGAGTTTCATAACTCAGTTAAGCTAAGTAATTCAAAAGAAAATAGTGATACCAGAACTAGAGAACCGTGAGACATTAGAAAACTTGACCTAACACATTAGAAACATTTGATTTGACATCATGACCTGACACATTAGAAAACTTGACCTCTGAACCTAATACTTCTCTCAATCTTTACAATTTGACACTTCTAAAACTTAAATTCGCCATGACATGTAACTTTCTCAAATCTATTATCCAATCTTACAAATCAAGAGAAGCTATTATCTTTTCTATTTTTATTAAAGTGGTAGTGCTATGAAAAAAAATACCTAGTTGGAATAACTCCAAAACTTTACATACGTACTCTCCTAGAGTGTTCAGGTGCCATAATGGTTAGAAAATCTCTACCATTTGTTTCTATGTTTTTCTCTTCTAGTATTGAACCATATGAGGATTCATTTTGGATGTTCAATTTGCTGGTCCTAACCCTCTTAGCCAAAGGCTAGGGGATTGAGTCCATCCATATGAGCTTTTCAAAATGAGTCGGGAGATGAAATCAGGTGCAAGTGTCTTAGGGTGTGCAAGCTAGACTAACCAAGACCAGACCACCCAGGGTTAGTCCTAAGGCTTGGCCCTCCTATTGGGACTCTCCTTGAGCTCCCTCATATTGACCCCACCTACTAAGTGTTAGAGGTTAGGACCAATATGTGGAACTTCAAGTTGAGCAAAGAAGAGTTTAGAATTTATAATGGCGAGGGTTCCTTTTCTAGTCCTCTAGGAATAATCAACAGAAAAGTCCTATGGCTAGACCCTAGGCTACTAAGGAGGAAACTAGTCCTCAACAAAAAATGAGATCAACACATATGCTTTCTCCTTTTCAAGTAATTCTCTCTCTTGCATCATCAAAAATGATCCAGAGAAGAAATGAACCAGTCAGATGTGAATATATGATGAAAAAAATAAGCAAATTAAAAAGAAGCATGGTTTAAAGGTGAACTATTAAGGATGTAAGACCCATCTTGGATTGTATAGCCAGAAATGATTATTAACATTAACCCATAGCAGAGAAAGTCATATGAAATCCACTAATGTTGGTTGAATTATCCTAGGTTGTTGGTCGAAGCTTTTGTTTGATGACTGTAACCTATTATGGAAGACATCAGAGGAAATCCACTAAGGTAATTGGACCTATCTGACGTTGTTAGTCAAAGCTTCTGCTTGACGACTATAGCTTGTGATGGAATAAGTTGAATCAAGTCCAACTAGAATCGATTAAACATAGAATGAGATATCAGAGATGCTCTGTGTTTCTTAACACGGCCGTTGGTCACAATGGACCATATGTTTACATGGAAAAATGGTTGCAACCATACTCAGAAATAATCTGGCAACTTGTTGGTTGCTACTTTTAAATTTTTGCTCTTTCATCGAGTGTGTTTTCCACATGAGCTTGTAAATCAACCCATGTGTCCAGACTTGAAAAAATATGCTTACTAATCTAATTGAAAAGGAACTTCAGCGTGGATGAGGGGGTATTGAGGAAGTGTTATTTGCAGTAAAGATTGCCCCCGGTCAATGAGTTATTCTTAAAGACTTGTTATCTAAATGAAATGTGGGTCACTCCCAACAACAGTCATGCACATGAAGTTAACGTGAATGACCTGTCAAGACTGCGGTGAAGATTGCTCCAAGTCTAGAAATGCTTCTTGTAAACTTGATGTACGAATAGGATGTGAGAAGAATACCCCACTATAATCGTTCCTGGGACATTTACGTATACGACCTTTCTTGATTATAGTGAATGTTTCCCCTCATATTGAAAAATGCTTTAGATATGATATTCAATATGCAAAGGAGGCTCCTATGTCCGTTGGATGATGTATATCATTGGGAAATGAAGTAGGGATTCAATGTCTGGAGTTGAAGACAGCGCAGAACATGACTTCTCTTTCTACAGACGATGTCAATGTGATGCAGTCTAAAAAATCCACGGCGATGAAATAATGGATTATTATTTTAGCGTTACACAAGAATTCAACACACACTCAGATATAAAATGACAACCAGTTGAGACACATGAAGTTTTTACGTGAAAAACCTGTAATGCAAAAAAACTACTGGGTCTGGCCCAGTTGAAGAGATCCACTATAAACTGAAAATTACAAATACAAACCTTTGTCCCATAGGTGGGAAAGAGCAACAAAGTCTCTCAAGTTGTCGATATGCGGGGGAACTTGTCACAAAAAATGAGTGGCGACCGATGCTGATTGGCTGCGACCAATAAGTGGTTGTCGATGGTGATCGGCGGTGGCTGATGATGATAGGAGTGATGCTGGACTTCCGCTTCTTCTTATAGCTTCAAGCTCTTCCTCAGGCCTCCAGATCCCTCACTGCATGAGAAAGATGGAGCTTTATTTATACAGTTCTGTGTGCAATTAGTGCAGAAATATAAACCACTTTAATCATACGGTCCAAAGAACTCCCTTTGATTGGACAACATTTGTTGACATTTATGTGCCTTAAAAATGTAAGAATAGAGTGATCATGAGCTCATTGAATTATTCTTCTAGAGATGTTCTATTCTACTATAAGCTCATCAGATTTGGCATTCGATTGACCTCTTAAATGTGTCTAAAAATTTTACAAACATAGTTTAATGGCTTGACCAGGGCTCGATTTAGTTCAGATTGGATCAATGTTGGTACCATTAGATCCATCTTGTCGAGCTAATCAGTTAGACTATAAGTTTGCTAAAATTGAAACTTCAAATGAATTTTAATTGAAGGTTGATTGTTTATTATTCAAAAAATTGCATTGATCTTTCTGTGGTACATCTAGATTTGTTGCGGCGTATCAAGACCAAAAGCCAAATCATTGCAGTGACTCGAGACTTTCACTTTCTTGGGGAGAACGTAAATTAAAAGTCATATTTTTATAAAATTTCCACTCAAATTTCTTAACAAAAATAAAAACAAACAGACACACGAGTCAAGTTATTCCCTTGATTGCGATGGCAATCATCCAGACAATCAACCAACTGAGATGCTGCAATTGCGGTTTGCTGAAACTTAAAATGATCCCTACAACGCGATCCACAAAAGTGGCTTCAGGTCCTATTTAGTCAAAAGATTGAATCAACCCACCATCCTAAGCCCATCGCAGCATATGCCCTAACTTGACTTTCTGAACTAAGTTCCCATTTCTGTACCTCCTAGCCTTAATAGCTCTCACATGCAGCTCCCCTCCCATGCACTTCACCACCCCTGACGCTGTTATAAAACCATAACAACATGTCACACTTCTCCCACCCTTTCAATGGCTCCTATCCCTTGTTTCCAAGCCCAAGCAGTTCTGCTTCTTCTCCTCTCCCTCTCAATCCGTCTAAACCTCACTTCTGCCATTACTTGTACAGACTTCGCAATGGGCTTCGCCAGCTGCATTCCCTACTCTTTCGGTATAACCAGCTACCCATCTCGTGAGTGCTGCGAATCACTAAGCCGCTGGGTCTCGTCTATCAAATCCACTCGCCAACGACAGCGAGGCTGCCTTTGCTTTAAATTAATCTTAAACATGCATGGGATCAATGATGCTAGATTGGCCACTCTCCCCAAAATATGTGGCGTAAATCTTGGCTTTCCAATTAGCAGATCAACTCATTGTTCCCGGTAGGTTGAAGAAATAAAAAAATTAAAAGGCATTTACATTCATGCCATCAAATTCTTATGTATTTACGATTTTAAGACCAAAGCCTTAGTTCTTACATTTATACTACTAAATCTCTCCTATCACATGAAAAATACCATTATTTTAGTTTTAAAAAAGTGAAATACATATTTTCATAATGCTTAAGGCGGCTTATACTTGTTAAAGTGATGCGTGCTAGAAAATCCGCGATGATAAAATAATAAATTATTGTCTTAGTGTTATACAAGAATTCAACGCAAACTCAGATAAAAAGAAACAATTAGTTGAGACATATGAAGTTTTTAAGTGAAAAACCTGTAAAGGGAAAAAACCACGAGATTTGCCTCAATTGAAGAGATCCACTATAAACTGAATATTATAAGTACAACAGTTTGTCTCACAGTTGGGAAAGAGTTACAAGCTCTCTTGATTTACAAAGTTGATGTGGAGGAACTTGTCGCAAGAAATGAGTGTCGATTGATGGTGATTGGCAGCGGCCGACAAGTGGTAGTCAATGGTGGTCGGCGGTGGCTGACGATGACAGAAGTAATGCTGTACTTCAGATTTTTCTGATAGCTTCAAGTTTCTCCTCAGACCTCCAGATCTCTCCCTGCATGAGAAGGATGAAGTTCTATTTATAGAATTTTGTGATATGCATGTAAATCTTTAATATCTCTCAAGTGTTAAATATATAAATATATAATAATTTTGTTGTATATATGTAAATTTCTCTAGTTTATTATGGGTGCCCTTGATTCAGCATCCCTCTATATATTTAACTATTAAAAATTATAAATAGTTAGTTAATGTTTTATACATCGTTGGATAATATAATTAAATAATTAGATTAATAATTTAGATGTATTTTCTAATAGTTTAATATTTATATTCAAGAATAACCTCGACATATACAGTAAATTTTGTATGGAATAAAAGAATATTTTGATAAAACTTTTTTTCTTGCCAATTTATATCGAAATGCTAATTAATATTTGATGATTTTATTTTTTTCTATGATTCCAGGGTGAAGGGAGCCAGTGACGGCTTCATGTTATAGGAAATATCGTCCTAATAAGAGAGTTAATTAATGGTCAATTTGGACGTGAAAATGTGAGACCAAATAAAGTATCTATTGTCTTCACCCTGGAGTTTGCATGTGTAATTAAAATAAATGCGACGCAGGTGAAGCAAATGTTTTCTAATGCATGGCTTAATTGTTAATGTTGTCTTGCTAATGCAATTTGACCTTCTAATAATATTTATGTATGGCAATAATGTAAATGTTGAATGCCTTTGAATTATATGAATCTCAAAGAAGCTGAATCCATCCAATTATCATATTAATATGCATTGTTTTTCTTTTTTTTTTAGTTTTCTTATTGCTAATGAGATTGTTAATAAAGTGCTGCATAAAATAATAATGTTTTATTGTATATGTTTGTTTGAGGTATTATATGGACATAAATTCAATGCCATAATTTGTTTTGTTTGGCTATGCAAATGAATATATACATAAATGTTTGCACAACAATATACGATATTCTGAATTATGATTATATAGATATAGACATAATTAACATTATGTTTTACAGTAAATCGATATATGATAATAAACATTGTCACAAATTAATTAAAATAATAGCTAAAATTATATTAATCATATCCATAAAATATATTGGGGACATTCAGCCGTCCAAACAGACAAGAAATTTATAGTGCACTTGATGCCAATTTCTAGCTTTCCAATGTTCCTACCCATCGCCTGCACTAAATTATTAGTTCTTGAAAGAGAGTATTTTATAAACCTAATAACTATTTTGTTCATTTCAATGAGAAAGATTCTCGGAAGCACTTTCTTGAAGATTTCGCAGTGTTTATAAAACCAACTAATTTTCTTGTAGCGCATCTAAAAGCGCTGCAGAAGCATTGTATTTGCTTAGCATTGCTAAGGCTTTTCGCAGCGCTTAAAATGCTGCTACTCTCTATATGTTATCAATGTTTATAAATGCCGGTAACATGAAAAACAAATAACTTAAACTTTATGAATGTTGCAGCGCTTAAAAGTATTGGTATAATCAAATTTTTTATTTAGATTTATTTTATTTGGTTTACATTTACACATTTGTTACAATCAATATATATAATATAAGTAAAATATTAGACATTCACAAGAATACACTCGTTCTGCAAACACCACAAAAGTACAAATTTATAGTAGTCGTATTTTCTTCAAAACAATGTCGTTGTCCTTCAGTTGTATCAATCCAACAAACACAAAATTTACATAAACAAGCATGAGAATCTAGAAAGGAATTGTATATGCATAAGATATGTAAGATAAAATAAACTTTGTGCAACCTTAAATTCATGTCACTTCAAAAATTAAAGTTTCAATTTATAGGCTCTAAGATGAAAAGTATTCAAAGAGGCAATAAATAACTAAATATATGAATCAAAACTTATAGTTTCATAATATCCTGGTATAACAAACATTCATAATAAAAAAGCAGAACATAAAGGACAAGAAACTATTCTACAAAAATATTAGAAATATAAATGAAACATACATAAGTGAATGTTTAATGCATAGCATCCTCCCATGATGTCAGACGTCAGAATCGTTGTCATTACAATCGTGCAAGTAAGAATTATATAATTAGTTATTAATACTATTATAACTAATCATAGAAATAAAATATTTATCAAATTTTATCCACCTGGCACTGGATAATTCATCTGAATCTGATGCACGAATTGTTGCATTTCAGATTGTATCGCCTCCATCTCTTTATCAAATTTATTCTCCAATCTAGTAACTCAAGCGAAACAACCTTCACTGCTATTTTCACCTAGAGTGATAGTGCTATAAGAAAAATATTTTCTTCAAATAAAACCAAAACCTTGTGTTCGTACTCTACCAGGTTGTTTTGGCCCATGTTTGTGTCTTTTGATATTAAATCTTCTTCATTAAGCATTGCACTTGTTCTCATCTAAATTATCAAAAATAAAAAATTTACAACCAATATAGAAAATTCATTTGAGTTTGTTCATAATTAAGTCAAAAAAATGTAGTCATCTCTCTTCGGCATTCACATACACTAATCTCCCGTCTTTATGCATCCTACAAATTCTCCATAGTAACAATCTTTCATGAATTGCCTACAAAAAAATAAGCATTAGTAAAATTAATCTATAATTTAATATAGATAATATGTTAAAGAGAAGTTAAATATAATACCATTACCTTTATTCTCCACACAGAACTGAAGCAACCGATTGTATGAGGACATGTGTTCTTCTTAGCATTCCCAGTGTTCATTGCAATATTATTTGCTTCTCTTTCCTGCAATAAATACATTTATTATATTAATATAGAAACTATTTAAAAAGTTAAATTATACCTCTCACTTGATCCTCTGGTTTTGACATTTGCGTCACAAGTTGACACCACTGCAATGCATGTATGCCCTCAGGGACATCCTCCATTATTTCATCAATTACATCATTTCGCAGCAAAAGATCACAGAATCCAATGTCGTATATGGCCAGGAAATTAAATTTTGATTACAAAAGTAATCACAAGTAAGAAGGTTAATTTAGCAAGATAATAATATCATAAATTTATTAGATTAATAAATTTATCTGAGTCTCTACTAACATCTTCTTCTTGAAGATCTCCATGCCTTTATTCCTCCAGTCTGAGAATGACCATGGCGCTAAAACTGGATCCCTGGCAATGACACTTTTATGTGACTTAAGTTAATTAGATCGAGGATGTTGCAAGGTATTCCATTGTCATTAATCTCAATATGAAGTTGTGTCCTTGGTGGTAAATTTTAAAAGTCTGCACAGCTTGTGCGCCCCCAACGTCTCAAAGGAGCTCCTCGCTCATCTAAGAAAATATAGATAAAATAAAATTAATTATTAGAATATAAATTATATAAATATGCCCTTATAATTGAAAAGAATACACCGCATACTCAAAAGCCAATCCCCATCTTTTGATTGTCACACATGTTGTTTGCTATAATCTTGTTCCTTTGAGTCGCTATATGGTGGAGTAGACCGTCTTTCTGTGCTATGCTGCTTCTTCCCTTACTTGACCCACCTATAGAAATTACTTGTTTTGCACGTCTTAAAACACAAATTAAGAAAATGGACTTTAGCTTGTAGGCTTCTTTAAATTAAGCATTTATAAATAAAATGATTGCACAATATACCAGAAAGTGAAATCCCATCTTCTAGTCATGATGCATGTGGTTCATTGTAATCTTGCTTGAAGACTCACCAAACGGTGAAGTCTGTGTTTCTTGTGCTCAGTTTCTTATTTCCCTGCTTAACACACCTCAACAAATTACATTTTTTGAACATCTTAATAATGAACCGCCAATCAATCCTGCAAATTCAAATGAAACAAAAAGGAAAACAAGTGAAAATTACTAAACTTAACACATATTTCATAAGATAATAAAGTGCAAATTAGAATAATAAACAAATAAGACAATCACTAATAGAGTGCAAATTAAAATATGAACTTTTATTTATAAGTTTTCTTAAAACTAAGCAATTATAAATCAAAAGGTTACACGACATACCAGAAAGTGAAACACCATCTTCTTGTCATAATGGATGTGGTTCATTGTAATCTTGCTCCACATACTCATCAAATGGTAGAAACTATGTATCTCGTGCTCAATTTCTTGTTCCCTTGCTTAACAAAATCAGTGAATTACTTATTTTTGTACGTCATACTGATGAATCGACAACCATTCCTGCAAATTAAAATGAAACAAAAAAGTAAGATGTTAGAAAAGTGATAATTACTAAAGTAAAACAAATTTTCTATAAGATAAAAAAGTACAAATTAGAATAGTAAACTAATAAGAATATTAAATTATGAACTTTTATTTATAGACTATTTAGGAATAAATATTTATAAATCAGAAGGTTAAATCATATAACGAAACCCCATCTTCTGGATGTAATGCATGTTGTTCATTGTAATCTTGCTCCACAAACTCACCAAGCGGTGGAGAATGTGTTTCATGTGCTCTGTTTATTGTTCCCTTGTGTAACCCACATCTGTGAATTACTTTTTTTGTACGTTTTACTAATGAATCACCAGGAATTTCTGCAAGTTGAAATGAAAAAAAAAAATGTGAACTATTGTAAGTGAGAAAATTAGTAAAATGAACACATGTATTTCATAAGACAATAAAGTGCAAATTGGAATAGTAAGCAAACAAGACTACCACTAATAGAGTGCAAATTAAAATATTAAATTTAATTTGTAAACTTTTTAAAACTTATCATTTATGAATCAGAAGGTTACACCACATACTAGAGAACAAAACCCCATCTTCTGGCCATCGTGTATGTGGTTCTTCATATCTTGCTCCTAGGAGTCACCAAGCAGTGGAGACTGTGTTTCATATGCTTTGCTTCGAAGGAAATTACCTTTTTTTGCACGTTTTAATGACCCACCAACCATTCCTACAAATTAAAATGAAATAAATATGAATAATAATAATAAAGTGTAAAGGCAAATAACAAACATGGAAAAATAAATAGAAAATTGTAAAGAAAAAAGATAGGGTAAATTACCTCTAACCTTCTTTGACTAGTATTGCATATAAGTCAATAAATAAACAAAACCTTTTTAGAGTTAGCATCAAAACAAAAAGAAAATCACCAATGTCTTCTTTGAAAAAAAATCCAAAAGAAGTATGAAGGGATCAACAAACTTTACTTTTTTTTTTTTAACCTTTAAACAAAAAAATTCAATATAAGTAATGTGATATGCTAATAACTGAACATAAAAAAATGAAGCAAACTATTAAGAAAGAACAAAATTACATATTCAATAATTACATGAATATTTATTGTTGGTTTATTACATTAAATTTATACGGCATTCGAACGAGTGGTGATGCTTGAATCAAATACATCTCTTTGTTTAACTAGGATCATAAAATTCCAATTCCAATTTCAAAAGTTGTACATAAGAAATAGGTTCTACTTGAGATGAGAAAATGAAAGGGTCATGCTCCAATTTCTCTCCGGTATGAACTAAATGTCAGAAATTCACTAAAGGACTTCCAAATTGGTCTAATTTCATACCATCTACAAATGCACTTGCCCATTCACATTTGAATAACACAATTCAAAATAAATTAGAGTAATTTAGGTCAATGATATCAGTCAACCTCCCATAATAACAAAACCTCTCAACTTTTATAACGTTAACAACACCATAATTTTGAGTCGCCTTATTTTCAACACGATCTCTAGTATGAAAGTTGTATCCATTTATGCAAAATCTTTTGTCACTTTTTGTAACCCTTAGTAGGCACCTTAAATTTATCATTTTGTGATGTATCATAGCGCATAACCTACAAGTCAATAAATTTATTGCAAAATTTTAATTTTAAATGTTTAATAAATATGAAATATTAAAAGCTTGCTCTATCTTTAAACCAAAATGAAAGTTTTGATTCAAACGCTTCTCAACATCATAAGGGGTGAGATGTGTATGTTGACGCCATTTTCTTTTCTTGTTGCCTATGAAACTTTTTCTAAAAGTTGTAATGTCATCACATGACGAGGCACATATATGTGTGCTTGCATTCATGATTTGTTATCCATTACTATAGATGTTATCTTACCTAAAGGCATTCCACCACTCAAAAACTTATTAGATAATAAAATCTCAGTTGATATAGGCAGAACATCAGAACCCTCTAAATACTTAGAATGAAAAGATATTCCTTCCTCAACAATAAAACCCTTTGCAATTTATCCTTCAAGTTGTACATTGTCGCCAACGTAAGCTTTTAATAATAGAAAAAATCTATGACATATACAAATTGTGTAAGTAAATAAATAAATTAAAATTAAAAAAAATAATCATAATTTACCTTTCAAATGGGTACATCCATCTATATTGCACAGGACAGTTAAGTCTTACTTCTTCAAATAAATGAACAAGTAAATGAATCATAATTATGAAGAATGAGGGCAGGAAACATTTCTCAATTTGGCATAGAGTCAAGATAATGTTATTTTGTAATGATTATGATTCACTTAGATTAATGATCATAGCGCATATTGCTTTTAAAAATCTTGATATTTTCACTATAATGCTTATTACTTCTTTTGAAGATGTGAAACATCGCAATGCAATTGGGAGAATATCTTCAATAAGAACTTAACATTTATAACTATTTAAACTTGTTAATTTAAACTCGGTGATGTTTACAGCTCTACAGATATTTGATGCATAGCCTTTGGGGACTTTCATTTTCTTAAGAAGTTCACAAAGCATCAATTTTTGCTTCTTTGATAATGTGAAAATTGTTGGCGAAAAAAATGTAACTAACATTCTCATTAACAAGAGGATGCCAATCAGTCCTCACTCCAATGTCCACTAAGTATTGTTGTTGTTCGTTCAATACGACGTAAATTGTCCTATCTTCCTAGAGCTTTTGTATGACCGTGTCATGTAAATGTACACCATAATTTTAAATAATTGGCAGGAGCAAACTGTTGAGGAAAATTCATTTTGACAATTGATCGAAACTAACTCTTTTGAAACTAGCCATGAGATATATAATTCTTATTCCGATTATTATAACCCAAGTTGGGATAATAATTTGAAATTTAATTGGAAAGAAAATTTTGGAATAGAAAACAAATTGTGGGAAGATATTCAATTTAATCAGACATGTAATTGGAATAATCAAAACTATTATAACGATGAACTTTCTTTTCCTCATAGATTTAACATCAACCCATAGAATGAGGAAAAGGAGTTATTGATGGAAGAGATTGTGAATCAAATAAATCCGATCCAAAATTTAGGATATCTTGAATTTACATATAAAGATTCATTTCTTATAGGTTTTAAGGATGATATTAATTTGCAAATTGAGAAAATCATTGGAAGAATATTAGATCTAGAAAGAAAGATGAAGAAAAATAATTTGAATCAATCTAAAATGAAAAGGCTGACTGAAAAACTAAAATTTAAGGATTTTGTAGGAATTCCTGGATCTGGAAAATGTTGGGCGATTGATCAAAGATTACTTAAATGGAATTTTGATCTGGGATGAACCCTTTGTTCGGCTAACGAGGTTAAACCAAACACTTTATGGGAGGCAACTCACAGTTATCGGTGTGATTTGATTTAGTATGCTTGAGAGTCATGATTGTTAGTGTTGTATTGTGTTTGTTTTAGTGTGGATCGATCTACTTGATTCATGTTGATGGATGTTAGAGTTATTTATGGTTTGATTTGATCTTTGTGTGTCATGAGGGGAGTGATTTGTTAACTTTTTAAGGCTAGACTTGTTTATGTTCTCTTTTAACAGTTGGATTAATGAGTCCACTATCACTCGGGTCTCAACCGGACTTGAATTTTACAGAAGACATCTTAATGTTTGGATAGTGAAAATTCTACCTCAGTTTATTTTACTTCCTTTCTCTGACCTTGTTTTGATTTGGTAGGATTCATGAACCTACTTGATGTGCAACTTGTACATGATCTTACACTATCCTTATAACTAGTAAAAGTGCTTAATTAATAGGATAAGGTGATGCCTGAGGTTGGTGTTTGCTACCCAACGTAATAGGGATAATCTTGTCTATGAGGTTAAACATATAAAATTCATGAAAGGCACTTAATATATCAGTGTAGTGATTTCGTTAGAAATTAGAAGTAATGTAGTGAGATGTGATGAGTTAAAGGAAGAATTAGCCTCGTTTATCATGTGTATTTGTGTTTGTGTTACAACACTATAGAGTACTTAGAGAACACTTAGATATTTATTCTTATGCTGATGCATGTTACGCTAATTAAACTTTTCCTTAGTAAATTTCATTTTGGCATGTTTAATTTAGATTTTGTTTCTATTGTAAATTATTCTATCTTGATGAATACTTGTAGATGTTTCTAAAAGACATTTATGGGAGAAAGAATTTCTGAACTATTTTTCTTTCTTCTTGTATTTTTTGTATTGAATTTTATAAATATTAAAAATCAAGTTTGGGGGAAGGAAGAAAAATAAATTTCAAAGTTATTATACTTCCTTTTAGTTTAATATTATTGCGAGCAAATTTTAGGCAAGATTTACTTTTTCTTGATGTCATTCTATCTTAATTATGCATGTATATGAATTTTATAGGATGTTGAAGTAGCTAGTAGAATCAGCTTTTACTTTCTCTTCCTGCTATAGCTTATGGAATTGATTGAAAAATATTTAAAAATTCATGTTTGAGGGCAAGAAGAAAAATAAGTTTCAAAGTTAAACTTTATTTGTCCTCTATAGCCTATATATAATTTATATCACTTTTAAAATGATTTGTGGTATGCTGTGTTATCTTTAGGTTACTATAACTTTGATTTTAGGACAGTTAGAAAAATTTTAGTTGGGATCCTATGTGATGAAACTATTCTAGAATAAAGATATTTTGTAGAAAATATTAGAAAAAAGATATTGTTATTTATGATAGAAAGAAGTTGAATATTTGAAAAGCTAAGATTCTTAGATTTATACTTAATGAGAATTGAGCCTTCTTTGAAACCTTTTCAAAATAATAATTAAACTTTTAAAAAGTGAAGGAAAGTTTTGAGTTTTGAACTTCATGAAGATGAAAGTGAAATTCAAAATTATTAAACGTCCATCAAGATATAGTGTTCCTCATCTAAAAAAACAAAAAAAAAAAGAGAAAAGAAAATGTAAGGATTAAATAAATCTTGAAGGAAAAAAAGAAAAAGAAAAAGAAGAAAAGAAAAGAAAAGAAAAAGAGAAAGTTAAAGAAATGAAAATTGAGGAAAAAGCCTAATAAAAAATTGGTTTCACTTGAATTTTTTTAAAGAAGAAGACTTAGAAATAATCATAACCTTATTCTTATTTCAAAAAGGTATTAGTCAAATTGGTATAGATAACGCGCTTAAATTCTATCTTTAAACTTTCTATGAATTTTTAGTTTTCCAATTTTTGATAACTTTTGAAGTCAATAAAAAATCAGGATTCCTAAGTTGAATATGAGATGTTCTTACACCCTAGTCCTAGGTTGGTTTGCTAGAAATTCTCCTAAGATATACTATAACAGTTCTGATACAAAATTATAGGAAACTTTACTAAAATCCATTACCTCAACTTAATAAATTTGGTTTTTAAATTTAGTGTTACTTGAGGACAAATAACATTTAGGTATGGGGGTATTTGTCACGCCTAAAAATTACGTACTTTTTCATATATATTTTATGCTAATTTTTAAAGATATTACACTTTAAACGAATTTTATTTTGTATTTTTCTGGTTCTAGATATAAGAATTAGAATTTTGGAGAAAATGAAGCAAAAATGGTCCAATTTGAAGTCAAAATAAGCAAGGAAGAAAATTCTGACCAGACACATTTCGATGTCTTTCTATGCATAATATTCTTTGCATTTATCACATATTTTTGAATGAAATTATACTTTAAATAAAGGTTATTTTTATGCTTATCTTGTAGGTATAACAATTTGGAGTGAAACAAAGTTGAAATTTGATGAAACTGAACTGAAACGGATCAAAACGGGGTGAAGCGCTGCAGCTGTCTGCATGGTGGCGCCCAAACACCAGTCACGCCCAAAAAATGACGTGTAGGCGCCAGAGACTGTTAGGACGGTTTTTGGGCAATTTCGGGCTATTCTGGGATGTTTTGAAAGATTCTAAGCAACTTGCACGCCCCATGGAGTAGTTAAATGAGTCTAGACAATTAAAAAGGCTTTTGAATGAAGTGTGTGTCACATGGAGTGAAGAGGGGTGTCTCTTAGAAAAAGGAGGTGCTTGGCTTCTCTTTAAAACTCATAGGAAAAGGGGGATTTTTGGAGAGAGTTTTGGCATGAGTGTAGAAAGGAGATGGAGGTATAGATTTCTACCATGCCTAGAGAAATTGGAGAGAGATTTTGAGAGATATGTGTAAAGAAATTGTATGAGCATTGCATGGATCAACAAAAAAATTTGTTGGAGAGATTTTTAACTTTCTTTCATAAGGAAAAAGCTAAGTATTGTGTTCTTCATTATCTTATAATTTTTGTAGAAACTTTCTAGTGGATTTTCTTTGATTTAATGAAGTTTTCTATTATATTTACTCCATGCTTTTTTGGTAGTTTTCTTTACTATTTTCTTTTGATATGAAGTAGTGTAATGAGTAGGAAAATTTGTTTCTTATACAATTGTTTTTGTCTTAATGTGATGTGTAATATCTCCTTCACTTCATTGACAAAAATTAAGTGGCAATAGGTTATGTTAAAATCTGTTTTAAGTGAAACTAAGACTAGGGAGAGTAGTGATCTTGCAACATGAGTGCACTCACATTGATCGGTGGCTATGACAATGTAGTTTTGGTGGCAATGTAACTTTTAAGGAAATATAATAATGATCTGTTCCTGCTAGAAGCTTCTAGGTGACAGATGGTTGCATGAAACTAACAAAATACTAGGCTTACTTATACACTTGAAAGAGGGTAGGTAGACATATATGTTCCTCGTTGGCACAATGTTGACCTCACCTTTGGTTGAGGTTTAGTTTTTCCTCTTTAGTAGCCTAGGGTCTAGCCATAGGAATTTCCTGTTGACTATTTCTAGATGACTAAAAAGGAACCCTCACCATTAGAAACTCTAAACCCTTCTTTTCTCAACTTGAAGTTCCACATATTGGTCCTAACTTCTTTCACTTAGTAGGTGGGAGATCCCAACTTATTGTTTATATGCATAGTATAACAATGTCTTTGATGATATTTTTCACTTATGTTTCCTTAATTTGCAATAGAATCAAAAACTTGATTCGGGAGAAAATAAGAATTTAACTTTTTAATTTATATATATATATATATATGTATATATATATATATATTGGGATACTACGATGGTATACGTATCGTTATCAAGTAATATAGGACTTTTTGATTAAGCCCCGAATATCGAACCCATAGAGAATTTCACAATATGCACTACTAATTAACAAACTTTTTATTTTAAAAAAGACAATTACTTAAACTATAGATATTTTCAAAATAGGTCAATTTCAAATCTTTTTGGTATTTTTGATATATTGACAAAACAATAAAACTTCTAAAGATGACTTGAGTTTTTGTAAAAGAAAAGTACTTGATATGAAAATATCTTTCTCCTTATCATGAATTGGTATTCAATATAGGATTTTAGTTGTGTAAGTATGCAAAATGTGTTATTCCATATAGGAGTAATATTATTCTTTACCCTAACCAAAGATGAAATAAAGAACACTAGCTAATTTAATGTTTGAATAGTTCTGAAGACCGACTAGGCAAGGAAGATACAAGCTCTCACTTTAAAGTTCCCTCAATTCCCTCCACTTGGGGGCTAACATCTCGTATCAGAACCTAAAAAAATAGACCAAGTTGGGGGCTTTAGCCTATCACTTTCAATTTCTCTAACTCCACACCCTTCAAAGATTATTTCCCTATTTATTTGCACTCAACCATATGAATTACATTCTCATTTATACAACCTCATGTGATTTTTTTCAATTGTTGACTGAGACAATACCAACCTGGTTCGTACATGTTCTCATAATCAATTTTAACATCTAGATGGGCTAGATCAAAAAGTAAATGAAGTGCATGGAATTAAATCATCACAACTTCTTCCAACATTAAAGATTAATACTCTCCACAACTTCCATCCAACACTTTAATTACTTATCATTTTAAAGAAAAAGATAAAGAAAAATAATTAAAATCCATGGAGAAAACAAAACCACACTTTAGTTTAAAAGTAGAAATCAATGTCAAACCAACAAGAAGTCTCGATTAAAACTAAAAATAGTTTAAAAACAAAGATAAAAATTTATATCAAATCCTCCACCAAACTCTTGAAGTTCCTTTGAATCTCTTTTCTTTTACAACACTCTTGACTCTCACAATAAAACTAAAACAAAAAGGATAAAGTAAATTTATCGTGCCTAAAAATCTCTCCAAATGTTCCTCTCAAAACTCCCCCTTTTTAGCACTTTTCAGGACTCTTCGAAAAGTTTTAACTTTCTTCTTTTATAAATCTCCAGGAGGTGCTTTGGTAACACTTCAAAATGTGTCCCAATTCGATGATTCTCCAAAGGACGCCTCCTTTCACATGTCTTTTAATCATATTTTTGTTTCTAGTGGTCATAACCACCTTCTTTAGCCAATAGGTGCTTCAAATGTCTCTTCAAAATTTGACAAAATGAATCAAACCGTCAAATAACCGCCTCTAATGCTTAATCGTGGGGCCTCCAGTGCTTAGGCGCGGTCTTCTCTGTTTCCCAGACACTTAAGCATCAGATTTGATGCTTAGGCGCCAAAACTCTTTTGCACCATTTTCACATTTTTGCTCCAAATTTGATCATTTTTCACTCTTAGCATTTTTCAACTTTTTACTTGTACCTGAAAGAAAAACACACAAATAACTTCCATTAAAGTGCAATATCTCAAAAATATGTATAAAAATGTATCTAAAAACACTATATTTTAGGTGTATCAAAAACCCCCAAACTTAAAATGTTATTTGTCCTCAAGTGACACTTCAATCTTTAAAACCAAATAGGTATGATATGTATATGAGTTTTTTTTAAAGTTGCTAAATTTTAGATTTAGAAATATAGTAGTCCAATTAAAAAAATATATATTTAGTAGATGAGACCAACTTAAAGTTTAGAAATTTTTAATGTTAAGAAATATGAAAATATGAGTTCCTATCTAATTCAGAAATATTGTAGATTTTCAAATTTTAGAATTTAGTCCTTTTATTATCTATACTTAAAAATTTTATTAAGAATAATTTTACTTACCATATTATATCCTTAAGTTTAAGAGTTTCTCAGGTCTTATACTTTAACAAGATCAAATGTGGAACCATTTTTTTATTAGGCACTAATCCTCAAGCTTCACCTCCCTTATTTCTTTTTTTCTTTTCTTTTTCTTTTTCTTTTTTAGGCAAGGATTACTATATCTGAATATGCCTTTAATGGTTTTGAATTCCACTTCTCCTTTCCTAATGCAAAGTCCTGATATAAATCTTTTACTTATAAATATAATAATAGTTTTGGAAATTATTTTTAATAAAAGAAATTTAAGTATTAAAAATTAAAGTCTAAATTTCTAAATTCTTCAAAAATATAATTTTTTTTACTAAAAATAGTTACATTATATTTAGGATTTTCTACACAAAAAATTTTTAACCGAAAATTTTCTTCATTACTCTGATTTTTAACTAAACTTTCTTACTCATTTATATAACCAAATTTTACTTCTCTAATACAACTTCATTTACATGATCATTTTTCTTTTCAAATAAAATTCACTTGATGCACATTTGAAAACAAATAAAATTTAAGTTTTGAAAATATTTTTCATCCCCCCAAACTTAAATTTTTAAAAAGATTAAAAAGTTTAGCAGCAGATATATATAAGAAGGAAATGAAAATTGAAATAACATGCTTACAGAAATTTTTATACCTTAATTATACAAGTACATAACTAAAAACAAGAGTAAAATTAATTTTTGATCAATTTTCTATCATTTTCATTTTAATTCAACGTGTAGAGAGTCAATAGACTTCTAAGTAGTGGGTACAAATATAAATACAAACTAACTAACTAACTTTGATTTCACACTTTAAACATAACAACAAACACACTAACAAGATAAAAAAAAATACAGGGTAGCAGTTTTCTGAAATTAAAGTTTAAAACTAAAGTTAACAAGATTTTCAACTTTTCAGAAGACATCAAAATAAGTTCAATCCTAACTAACTAAAACACAATAATCAACACACAACAACAATTACTACCCTAGAAAAACAAACTACTAATAAAGCTGACCAAAGGATAATATGTTGAGATTTTCATACCTCTTTTATATTATTTTTAATGATATTGCACTTTAAAGAAAGGTATTTTTGATGTTTTGTTGGAGGAATGATGAATTAGGGTCAATGGAGTAAAAAGATGCAAAAAGGAGCGAATTTGGAGCAAAAAGGACCAAAATGTGGAGAATTGCACTAGGACACCGACGGCGCCATTGAAGCCGCCGACGACGAGCTTTTCCCGAGGCTACAGGACAAATTCTCTAGAAGGCCGCAGACGGTGGGATCGACGGTTATGTGACATGTACAATGGATAAGGCCGGATTTTAGAGAGGTGTGTAAGCGACTCTTGGGAAAACTCATCCACATCTTTAAAGAGAACATTTTGGCCGAAAATAAAAAAGGAAGAAAGGAAGGTTTTGAAAGGTTTGGAGAGACTTTTGGAGGTTGTTAGAGTGTATAATTGTGAGGAATTCTTTGAGAAATTATAAGAGTGGAGGGAAAGTGAGAGATTTCTTCCTCCTTGCTACTTCGAAGAGGAATTCTGTGTGCTGTAAAGAAAGGAAGAGATTCAGAGGAACTTCGAGGAGTGTTCTTGGGGAGAAATTTAGAGATAAGTTATTTACTTGTTATAGTTTGTATGGCTTTGATTTCATTTATGAATTCCAAGTTGTGTTGTGCTTTCCCCATGAGTTCTGAGTAGTTTTCTCTGTCTTTCTCCTTGTCTCGAGATTTGTGAAATGGTGATTTGAATTGGTGAAGCCATGAAAATGTTTAAGAAATTGTGATGATCTTTTCACTTTGATCTTCATTTACTTTCAATCTGGCCTATTGAATTGTTAAAATATGTTGAGTTTTACAACTAAAGTGAATATTACATCCAAGATTCAGGAAGGTCAAAGCTCTTGGAAGTTGGGTGCAAATAAATAGGGAAATATTACTATCGGGCGTAGAATTGAAGATTTTAGAGTGACAGACTAAAATCCCCAATTCGGTCCTATCGTTTGGGTGCTGAAGTGTAGATGTTAGCCCTCAGGCGAGGGGAACGTGGGAGCTCCAAAGTAAGAGCCGGTATCCTCCCAGCCTAGCCGCAGAATTAGTAACCAAGCATAAGATTAGTCAATATTTTTTATGCCTGGACCAAAGGGTAAAGAATAGTATGTTCCTATTTGGCACAATATAAATTAAACTAATTCATTTTATCCATTCACTATACTTTCTTGGCAAGGAGAAGGATGCTTTGTTATGTATTGAATATCACAATTAAACACTATTTTCTATACTTAGTTATTATCCAAATTATCTACTTATTTCAATTGTCTATTAGTGACAGATAAGCAACTTGAACGTCGTTGTAGTTGAAATATTACTTTTTATTAAATTTTAGTTCGTTGTATTCTATTTCTCCTTGTGGGATCGATATCCAGGACTCCATTAGATCTCTATATTACTTGAGCGATACGTATACTTTCGTTGACAAATTCAACTTTAATATTATTGAATATTATATCTATACATCTTTATTAAATCAAACATATATATATATAAAGTCACAGTCAAGTTTTGGCATCGTTGCTGGAATTTAAAGCTTCTAGTAGTGTCTTTAAATTCTTGTAATTGTTGATTTACACAAAAAATTGGTCAAGTTTTTGGCGCCGTTGCCGGGGAGAATTTTAGGAGTAACGGACATATTAGAATTATTAAAAAGTTTTTACTTAAATTGCAACTTATCTATATATTTATATTTATATTTATATTTATATTATTAAGTACTAATTTTAAATTGTATACGCAAATTTGGACCTGAAAATCTTATACCATACGATTCGGAATTAGAACGGACTGTTACAAAAAATAGAAAATCAAAAATATAATCTAGAAATTGTGATACAATGGAAAACATCATGAATGAACACCAACCTGGACCCTTAAGAGATTATGCAAATCCTACAGCAGATGAAATTCACTTATCTATCCAAAATCCTGATGTAGCTGCTAATTCATTCGAGCTTAAACCTGTTATTATCCAAATGGTACAATACAATCAATTTGGAGGCACACCAAATGAACATCCTAACTTACACCTCACTAGTTTTCTAGAACTATGTGCTACTTTTATATATGATAGAGTCTCAAACGGTACTATTAGACTTAGACTTTTTCCATTTTCACTGAGGGATAAAGCTAAGATGTGGTAAACTCATTAGCACCTGGATCTATTAGAACTTGGGGAGAATTGTCACAGAAATTTCTATCCAAATATTTCCCTCCATCCAAAACTGCTAAACTAAGAAATGACATAACATCGTTTTGTCATATTGATGGAGAGTCAATATATAAAGCTTGGAAGAGATTTAAAGATCTTCTTAGAAAATACCCTCATCATTCCTTACCAGACTAGTTAATAATTCAAACCTTTTATAATGGATTAGTAGGATCTCTTAGATCGATTATAGATGTTGCGGCTGGTGGTTCTTTAATGTCAAAACCTTTTGATGAGGCTTATTCATTAATAGAAGAAATGACTACCAACAATTTTTAATGGCCATCTGAGCGAGTAAATCCTAAAAGAGTAGCTAGCATCCATGATTCTGATGCAATATCTATGTTAGCTTCACAGATTGTTGCAATATCAAAGAAATTAGATCATTATGGGATGAATTATTCTTCAACACCTACTATGATGGAAGAAAAATCATCTAGGCACTTTATGGATGTTCAACCTTCATATGAAACCTTAAATGCTATTACTAGACCCAACAACCCATACTCAAACTATTATAAGCCAGGTTGGAAGAATCATCCAAATTTTAATTGGAATAACAATTCTTCTACAAATCAACAATGGGCAAACAACTTAGTAAACCCATTAGGAAATTCATCCAACCAAGGAAATGTTAATTATAGACCTTTTTATCTTCAAGGATTTAACAGTAATACTCAAATTAAGGAGAAGAAGTTATCTATGGAAGAGCTGATATTAAACATGGGTCAACAATTACAGAATCAAGGAAATCAATTATAGATTNGAGGAAAAGGAGTTATTGATGGAAGAGATTGTGAATCAAATAAATCCGATCCAAAATTTAGGATATCTTGAATTTACATATAAAGATTCATTTCTTATAAGTTTTAAGGGTGATATTAATTTGCAAATTGAGAAAATCATTGGAAGAATATTAGATCTAGAAAGAAAGATGAAGAAAAATATTTTTAATCAATCTAAAATGAAAAGGCTGGCTGAAAAACTAAAATTTAAGGATTTTGTAGGAATTCCTGGATCTGGAAAATGTTGGGCGATTGATCAAGGATTACTTAAATGGAATTTTGATCTGGGAAGAACCCTTTATCCTGCTAACGATGTTAAACCAAGCACTTTATGGGAGGCAACTCACAGTTATCAGTGTGATTTGATTTAGTATGCTTGAGAGTCATGATTGTTAGTGTTGTATTGAGTTTGTTTTAGTGTGGATCGATCTACTTGATTCATGTTGATGGATGTTAGAATTATTTATGGTTTTATTTGATCTTTGTGTGTCATGAGGGAGTGATTTGTTAACTTTTTAAGGCTAGACTTGTTTGTGTTCTCTTTTAGCAGTTGGATTAATGAGTCCACTATGACTCGGGTCTCAACCGGACTTGAATTTTACAGAAGACATCTTAATGTTTGGATAGTGAAAATTCCACCTCAATTTATTTTACTTCCTTTCTTTGACCTTGTTTTGATTTGGTAGGATTCATGAACCTACTTGATGTGCAACTTGTACATGATCTTACACTATCCTTATAACTATTAAAAGTGCTTAATTAATAGGATAAGGTGATGCCTGAGGTTGGTGTTTGCTACCCAACGTAATAGGGATAATCTTGTCCATGAGGTTAAACATATAAAATTCATGAAAGGCACTTAATATATCAGTGTAGTGATTTATTTAGAAATTAGAAGTAATGTAGTGAGATGCGATGAGTTAAAGGAAGAATTAGCCTCGTTTATCATGTGTGTTTATGTTTGTGTTACAACACTATAGAGTACTTAGAGAACACTTAGATATTTATTCTTATGCTGATAAATGTTATGCTAATTAAACTTTTCTTTAGTCAATTTCATTTTGGCATGTTTAATTTAGATTTTCATTCTATTGTAAATTGTTCTATCTTGATGAATACTTGTAGATGTTTTAATAGACATTTATGGTAGAAAGAATTTCTGAACTATTTTTCTTTCTTCTTGTATTTTCTGTATTGAGTTTTATAAATATTAAAAATCAAGTTTGGGGGAAGGAAGAAAAATAAATTTCAAAGTTATTACACTTCCTTTTAGTTTAATATTATTGCGAGTAAATTTTAGGCAAAATTTACTTTTTCTTGTTGTCATTCTATCTAATTATGCATGTATATGAATTTTATAGGATGTTGAAGTACTGGTAGATTCAGCTTTTACTTTCTCTTCCTCCTATAGCTTATGGAATTGATTGAAAAATATTTAAAAATTCAAGTTTGAGGGCAAGAAGAAAAATAAGTTTCAAAGTTAAACTTTATTTGTCCTCTGTAGCCTGTATGTAATTTATATCACTTCTAAAATGATTTGTGGTATGCTGTGTTATCTTTAGGTTACTATAACTTTGATTTTAGGATAGTTAGAAAAATTTTAGTTGGGATCCTATGTGATGAAACTATTCTTGAATTAAGATATTTTGTAGAAAATATTAGAAAAAATATATTGCTATTTATGATAGAAAGAAGTTGAATATTTGAAAAGCTAAGATTCTTAAATTTATACTTAAGGAGAACTGAGCCTTCTTTGAAACCTTTTCAAAATAATAATTAAACTTTTAAAAAGTGAAGGAAAGTTTTGAGTTTTGAACTTCATGAAGAGGAAAGTGAAATTCAAAATTATTAAACGTCCATCAAGATATAGTGTTCCTCATCTAAAAAAAAACAAAAAAAAAAGAGAAAAGAAAATGTAAGGATTAACCATCATAAATAAGCTATGGATCACCCCATTTTGGTTCCTCTATGTTGTGGTCTTAGCTAAACCCTAGCCTAGGGCTAATGAGTTTAGGGAACCAACTACATGAGTCTCCCAAAAGTATCAAGTGACCAAAGCCTAGAAGTTCTGGGTTTAGGGTAATGAGTGATTGTGAGTACAAGTGATTGCAAGTATGTGCCTTAGCCCTAGACCAACACCCAGGGTCAACCCTAAGGTCCAACAGTCCTAAGGGTGACTCATCTTGAGTTTCCCCCATAGCGACCCCACCTACTAAGTGCTAGAGGTTAGGACCAATATGTGGAACTTCAAGTTTAGTAGAGAAGAGCTTGAAATTTCTAATGATGAGAATTCTTTGTCTAGTTTTCTAAGAATAGTAAATAGGAAAGTCCTATAGCTAGACCTTAGGCTACTAAAGAGGAAAAACTAAACCTCAACCAAAAGTGAGGTGAACAGTAATCTTGATTCTTCTTGGTGAGGATCTTCCTTAACGGGTATCCTCGGGAACCTGAGCTTTAGTGGCCCTTCGAACTTTCCTGTTGCGGTTTCTCCTTTAAGTTTAGGTTAGTGGTGTCGTCTTTGAACTTGATCCTATTTTGAACATTGATGGTGGAACAACCAATCTTTTAGTCGGATCTCCAATGATCATTAGCTCTTTCCCCTTAGAAGCAGCGGGAACAGCAGGCTTGGTAGGAGTCGGGGCGGCAGTAGTAGTCTTGGCCTTCTTATAAGAAGGGAAGTCCTGAAGACAGCTCAGGTTGAACTTAGCTGACGGTTTCTGAACTTTTGGAGCGGTGACTTTCATCAAGATAAATGAGGCCTTCCCGAGGATAACCTCAAGGTCTTCAAATCCGGCTCCGAACCTAATGCCAGGAGCAACATTCCGGACTTCATGGCTTGTCGACAAGTTGCAAGAAAAAGTTAGTGTTGGGTATGCCATCACAGCAGCTTTAAAACAGAAAGCTTTGGGGTTAGTTATATGGCCAAAACCTTGTAATCTTAGTGCAAGCACTAAAAACTAACAGAGGTCAATCTATAGACCGGGTAAGTCTTAGTTTGTGGGAATTTTAAAATTTTTTAGTAAAAATGTAATTTAAAAGTACAAAAATTTAATTGATTTTGAAGCGCGTGCCACGCAACACATATTGATTTAATTTGCAAAATAGCAAATCAAACTTGAAAGGGAGATGTGAAGTGTTTAGGACCCAGTGCGGGGCCCATTTAGAAACACACAATTCCCAGGTAGAACTAGTCTACCAACACACCTATTGGGGTCCGGCCTCACATGAAGATTAAAAGAGTTCTTAATGGCCTCCTAAACCCCTCTGTTCAAAGGTGATTGAAAAGACAATCCTGAAGTCCAAAGAGTTAGTCGTACTTTCCTAAGACAGAAATGGGTAAAGTATGTCAATGAAAGAAGAGTAATTTTGTCCAAGAGGGACATAGACACATTACCGATGTGTGAAGATAATATTTCCTTATTTAAGAGAAAAACTTTTCTCCAGTGGAGTCGCCAGAAGCTGTCGACATTATTTTGGTTTAGTTGCCTGTTGGAAGCTGTCGGTCACCGGAATTGAAATCTCATTGCCCGCTTCAGAAGGATATTTTAATATATATATATATATATATATATATTTAGTTTTAGAAAAATATGAAATCAAGCTGACCCCATACTTTTCACAGTTTAATTGAAGGAGCACTATACCTCAAACCCTGTATCTATCCCGAAGAATAAGCACAAGACTAGAGAATGAGGCTCAATCAAATAAAGAAAGAAATAAATGACATCCATTTGGTCTGCGAAATCATTTTATTTGCTGATAATTTACCCTATTAACTATTTAATATAAAGAATTAAATAGGGTTTATATTAAGCTGGGTTCGGACAAGCTTCATATAAGGGCAAGCCCTTATATTTAATTACATCTTAAATGACCGAAGTCACCTAAGAGAACTCTCAATAAAAATCAAGAAATATTATCTTCAAAGAGGTCAAAAGGATAGGACTATTCAATGAGATCAGACAAAGAGGTGTGAAAAAGGATTGACTTAAATTTGGAACATTTATCATAGAATCCAAAGGAGGAAGAACTAGGGGATGTCATAGATCCGAAGGAGAACCTAATTGACTTATAGTCTATCTTTTTGTTTGGCTTTAAATCTTGAAGGAAAAAAGAAAAAGAAAGAGAAGAATAGAAAAGAAAAAAAAGAGAAAGTTAAAGAAATGAAAATTGAGGGAAAATCCTAATAAAAAATTGGTTTCACTTGATTTTTTTTAAAGAAGAAGACTTAGAAATAATCATAACCTTATTCTTATTTCAAAATGGTATAGATCAAATTGGTATAGATAACGCGCTTAAATTCTATTTTTAAACTTTCTAAGAATTTTTAGTTTTCCAATTTTTTATAACTTTTGAAGTCAATAAAAAATCAAGATTCCTAAGTTGAATATGAGATGTTCTTACACCCTAGTCCTAGTTTGGTTTGCTAGGAATTCTCCTAAGTTAAACTATAACATTTCTGATACAAAATTATAGGAAAATTTACTGAAATTCATGACCTCAAATCAATAAATTTGGTTTTTAAAGTTAGTGTTACTTTAGGACAAATAACATTTAGGTATGGGGGTATTTGACACGCCTAAAAATTACATACTTTTTCATATATATTTTATGCTAATTTTTAAAGAAATTACACTTTAAACGAATGTTATTTGTATTTTTCGGGTTCTAGATATAAGAAATGGAGTTTTGGAGAAAATAAAGCAAAAAATGGAGTAATTTGAAGTCAAAACAAACAAGGAAGAAAATTCTGACCTGACAGATTTCGATGTCTTTCTATGCTTAATCTTCTTTACATTTATCACATTTTTTATTATGAAATTATACTTTAAATAAAGGTTATTTTTATGCTTATCTTGTAGGTATAACAATTTGGAGTGAAACAAAGTTGAAATTTGATGAAACCGAACTGAAACGGATCAAAACAGGGCGAAGCGCTGCAGCTACCTGCATGGTGGCGCCTAGACACCAGTCACGCCTAGAAAATAACGCGTAGGCGCCAGAGACAGTTAGGACAGCTTTTGGGCGATTTCGGGCTATTCTGGGATGTTTTGAAAGATTCCAAGCAACTTGCACACCCCATGGAGTAGTTAAATGACTCTAAACACTTAAAAAGGCTTTTGAATGAAGTGTGTGTCGCATGGAGTGAAGAGGTGTGTCTCTTGGAAAAGGAGGTGCTTGGTTTCTCTTTAAAACTCATAGGAGAAGGGGGATTTTTGGAGAGATTTTTGGCATGAGTGTAGAAAGGAGATGGAGAAATAGATTTCTATCATGCGTAGAGAGATTGGAGAGAGATTTTGAGAGATATGTGTAAAGAAATTGTATGAACATTGCATGGATCAACAGAAAAATTTGTTGGAGAGATTTTTAAATTTATTTCATAAGGAAAAAACTAAGTATTGTGTTCTTCATTATCTTATAACTTTTTTAAACACTTTCTAGTGGATTTTCTTTGATTTAATGAAGTTTTCTATTATATTTACTCCATGCTTTTTTAGTAGTTTTTTTTACTATTTTCTTTTGATATGAAGTAGTGTAATGAGTAGGAAAATTTGTTTCTTATACAATTATTTTTGTCTTAATGTGATGAGTAATATCTCCTTCACTTCATTGACATAAATTTAGTGGCAATAGGTTATGTTAAAATCTATTTTAAGTGAAACTAAGAATAGGGAGAGTAGTGATCTTGCAACATGAGTGCACTCACATTGATCGGTGGCTATTACAAAATAGTTTTGGTGGTAATGTAACTTTTAAGGAAATATAATAATGATATGTTTTTATTAGAAGCTTCTAGGTGACAGATTGTTGCATGAAACTAACAAAATACTAGGCTTACTTATACACTTGAAATAGGGTAGGTAGACATATATGTTCCTCGTTGGCACAATATTGACCTCACCTTTGGTTGAGGTTTAGTTTTTCCTCTTTAATAGCTTAGGGTCTAGCCATAGGAATTTCCTGTTGACTATTCTTTGATGACTAAAAATGAACCCTCACCATTAGAAACTCTAAACCCTTCTTTTCTCAACTTGAAGTTCCACATAGTGGTCCTAACTTCTTGGACTTAGTAGGTGGGAGATCCCGACTTACTGTTTATATGCATAGTATAACAATGTCTTTGATGATATTTTTCACTTATGTTTCCTTA
>NEWO01000648.1:392801-405723 GCA_003013225.1 Phalaenopsis aphrodite
AGGGGCTTGCCCTTATAGGAAGCATGTTCGAACCTAGCTTAATATAAACCCTATTTTATTCTTTATATTAAATAGGGGAACTTGTCGAATAATACAGAGGTTTTGCAGACCAAACAGAAGTCATATATTCCTTAGTTTATTTAATCGAGCCTCAACCTCAAGTTTTGTGTTTATCCTTCGGGATAGATACATGATTTGAGAAACAATATTCTTTCATTTAAACTATGAAAATATGGGGTCAGTTTGATTTCATATTTTTCTAAACTAAATATTTATGTAAATTAAAACGTCCTTCTGAAGTGGCGACTGGATTTTGATTCCGGTGACCGACAGCTTCTTATGAGCAACTCCTCCATCCAAAAATAGCACCCACAATTACTGGAAACATATCCACTTCTGTAAGGAAGTAGATTCCATCCTTTAATAGATACCGATGGGTACGAGAGTATCTGGAAAATTGCCGCTGCATTACCATCGCTTCATCGACAAGGTGTGGAGAGAAAGAAACATGCTCCTATCACCCGATTCAATTCAGTTTTTCAAAGGCTAGCCACTAAATAAGGTTGTTCAGTTAGTGAATTACTTAAATGAGTGGAGCATGCAGTATCCCCTCGCATGAAGAAAGAAATTTTAAAGGATGTCAGATATGTTAGACGGTCCCAGAAGTCACTTAAAATCTGCCTGCTCGTATTCTTGTCTGGTTCCGCTTAGGAAGAAAAGTTGACACTGTTATTGTCACCACAAATTCTACCGTTACGAGGACCACAAGTCATCGACCAGTTAAGTGAATACTGGGTCTGAGAATCTTACCGATCACCCACTACGAAGACATTCCTAAAATTCCAAAAGAAAAGATCAAGAGATTACTAGTATTGTAGTTGGTCTGCACCATGGGGAGCATACGCCTCTTCTACATACCAATGTTTCTACTGAGACACTTCATCTCAAGACATCACTGTCAAAGAAGAAGGTGTGGGTACCTAAGGTCGTTGTACTGATATCGTCCAGTAAGCCTGCAAGCCAGGAGCATGGAATGAAGCCCGGGCTAAGATTATCGCAGCAATTGTCAACGAGATGGAAGAGCAAGAGGAGGAATTCTAGCAGGGTCCTCCAGATTTTAAGACAATGTAAGAATCAATAATCTAAGAAAAAAGTAAAAAAGCTCAAAGTTGAGATTTCTGAGTTAGCATGAGAACACGGGGTGTTCATCGATGATTATGCTGATGATTTTGACCATAATGATTACCTCAAAGAAGACTTCATGGATGTCCATGTTATTGAAACCATAGTCGCTACATCTGCGAGTGAGGCTCAGCCAATCATTGAAGAGAACACCGTAGATGAGCTGTATAGGGCTATCCTCCTAACGGATGAGCAAGTCAGTCAACTGGAGAAAAGAATAGAGGAGATGCTCGTAGTCATGATCGCCATGACCACAATTCAAGGACAATCTCAACCCCTACAGTTAGCTTCTCTAGAGGTCAACCAACCAGAAATTATACATATCACAGATGAAAGAAGTGAAGTTGCTTTAGCAAACAGGGATGAAAAACCAAAGAAGGCGAGCGCCATGCCAGAAAGAAATTTAAGCAAATGGTCAAGCAAGTACGGAAGGCCTTAACTCAATCTAAGGGCGGTATATTGATTTTGAAGGGTAGACCTTACCTGGAGGAATTCGAAGTCGTAGCCTTCCCTAAGGGTTTTGTGTCCTCGAACTTCAAAATATTTGATGGGACTAGAAATCCTAGACAATATATAGCACACTTTCGAGCCAGTTGCGATAACACAGGAAATAACAAAGCTTTACTCTCCCAACAGTTTGTCAGCAGCTTGTCAGGGATCGCCTACAATTGGTATGCCAATTTGCTCAACAGATCAGCAAAGACATTTACTATGTTGGAACAATTATTTGTGAAGAGATTTGTTGGAGCGCAACACCATGTCTCTATAGGAGAGCTCATGATGAAAAAGAAAAAGCCCAACGAGACTTTGGTGGACTACATTTTGAGGTGGAGAAACCTTAGCATGAAATGTGAACCTCAGCTATAGGAACATCACATGATTGAGATCTTACTCAAAAGCATTCATGGGCCAATAACTTTCATGCTCAAGGGACTCACCATCAAATTCTTAAAGAAGTTACTTAACAAAGCCAACAGTCTTCAAGAAGAAATCAAACATGTGGATTCGGATGAAAAGTCCAAGGCAACCAAGGTGTTTGAAAAGAAATCAAGAACAGTAGTGACTGTCAACAAAGGAAAGAAACCAATAAAGATATATGCAAAAAATCCTCATCAATCTTCATCACCGCCTCAAGAAGGATCACCTCGAACAGGAAATAAGCGAATATCTCTGGTAAAATGACAGAAAATGGAGTATTCATTCAAAGATGAAGTCGTATCCAAGATGTTTAGAAGTCTGATGAAAAAGCCTGAATTCAGATTACCAGATCCAACGAAAGCCGAAGAGGTCTACTAGAAGGATCAACCAAATTATTGCTCGTACCAACAATTGCTGGGACATACTATAGAAGAATGTTTCATCTTTAAGGATTGGCTCAAGAAGAATCTTAAAGAAGGGAATATAACAATCCCGAAGGAATATTTGAAAGAACCTGAAAAAGGTTCTATAAATATGATTTCGGCCGAGCCAATCTCTCCGATTGATCCATATACTGGAGAAGATGGATGAAGTACGACTTGGAAAAAACTCGAGAGGGTCTTAAATCAAATCTAGGATTCATCGAAGCAATCTTTCACATACACTAGAAAAGATGAATGGAATGAATTTTGGAGCAAATCGTTCAAGAAAATATTAAACCAAATCCAGAATGCATCACAAAAAACTTCTGTCCCGAGTCTTCATCCCGTCAATCCTGAGATGAAGATTTCGCCACAAGATCATCATCATAAAAAAAAGAAAACTACCACAAAGATTGATAGCACGGGGGGGGGGGGGAGGGGGGTAGGACAGGGGCTGTCTCTACTAGATTGGTTGTCTCGGATTTGGAGAAGATAATCCTCAAACCCCTGACTTTGTATGATTATCTATTTGCCACTCTTAGGTCTTATGAATATATTGATTTTGATTTTGGCTACTTTTTAAATGTTTCTGTTGATAACGTAACTAATTTTGACCAATCTAGCTTCGATCTCGATCACCAAAATGATCCTCAAATCATACTTGAGTCCAAAAAACTTGCTAACAAGACTAAAGAAGACATCAACGATACCAGCTACGACAGCACCGGAAGTGAGGAACCAATCCTTGAGCGCCAGGTTGCACCACTTGCCTTCAACTTAAATCTTTCTGACAAAGAAGAAACACCAAGAGATTCAATAATGATATTTCAAGAAGAAGAAATTACAAAAGTAAACTTAAGTAGCGAGAGGGCTTTACCCCCAAGAATAGCTCCGACAGATAAATGGAAGTAAATAATAACTCGAGATGAGCTACATCCTACCTCCACCAGTGGAAGAACCATACAACCAAGAGAAAATTAGAGGATCATATAAAGTGAATTACAATGTGTTAGCTCATCTTAGGAAGCTATCGACCTAATTAAGCATTTGTGATGCTCTAATCCTATCAAATGATATGAGAGAAGCCTTTATGCAGCCTTGCTTGACTTAGAGATTTGCTTAACCTAGTTGGCCAGCACATCCTCAGATGTAATTTGCTCCTTGAGTGAACAATCTAGGGTAACCTTCAAAGATGAAGATTTGCTGCTCGGTACCGCCAACCATAACTGACCACTCTATATCTCCATTAACATCTGTAGATTTGTGTTGTCCAGAGTTTTTGTAGCTTCCTAAGATGAGCTAACATAAAGTGTCTCCTATTTGCACATTGAAGCTCAGGAACTTACGACCGATAAAATGATGTTAAGAGGATTCAACAAAAAGAGAGAGAGAGAGCCCTTGGATCGATTACATTGCTTATGAAGGTTGGAGAACTAGCAACAACCGCCAAGTTTCATATCATCGACGTCGAGACCTCTTTCAATGCTCTACTTGGTAAACCGTGGATTCATGAACACAACATGGTTCCCTTGGGTTGCCTCCCATAAAACACTTGGTTTAACATCGTCAGCACGACCTATTCAGGTGTTATTCAGGTTGACTGGTCATTAAAACCTCTTTAAAATTTGGTCTTTTACCCTCAAAATATGATTTTAATCTGTGTCCGTTTACTTTAAATCTATTTCTGGTTTTCTGATCTTCAACTTCAATAGCTTCGTAAGTATAAACTTGAGTTACAGTAAAGGGTCCTAACCAATGAAATTTCAATTTCCCAAGAAATAGCTTCAACCTAGTATTGCAAAGAAAAACTTCTTATCTTGGTTCAAAGTTCTTCTAGTTAATCTTCCGATCATGCCATAACTTTAGTTTCTCCTTATAAATTCTGTCGTTATCATAAGATTCATTTCTTAATTCTTCCAATTCATTTAATTGTAATAATCTCTTCTTACCGGCATCTTTCAAATTATAATTGAATTCCTTAATCGTCCAATATGCTTTATGCTCCAGTTCTACTGGTAAGTGACAAGTCTTTCCAAAAATCAGTCTGTAAGGAGACATTCCTATAGGAGAAGCAGTCCTGTAAGCCCATAACTCGGTATCCAGTCTAGTGGACCAATCTACTCTACCAGGGTTTACAGTCTTCTCAAGTATTTATTTAATCTTTCTACTAGAAACTTCAGCTAACCCACTGGTTTGTGAATGATAGGAAGTAGAGATTCTATGAATAATACTAAATTTTTTTGCCAATCTCTGAATGTATTTATTCCTAAAATGGGATCCTCCATCAGTGATAATCATTTTAGGCATTCCGTATCTAGTGAAAATATTTTTCATTAAAAATCTTGAAACACTTTTAGCATCACAATGAGGTAAATCTTGTGTTTCAATCCACTTTGAAACGTAGTCTACTGAAATTAATATATATAAGTTCCCAAACGAAGGAATAAATGGTCCCATGAAATCTAATCCCCAAACATCAAAGATTTCAACTTCTAACATTAAATTCAGAGGCATTTCATTTCTTTTGGATATATTGTCTTCTCGGTGACATCGATCACAAGTTCTTATGTATCTATAAACATCTCTAAAGATAGTAGGCCAATAAAATCTAGCTTGTAAAATTTTATAAGCTGTTTTATCAATCCCAAAATGTGTTTCAAATTCAAAATCATGACATTTCTGAATGACTAACTCAGTTTCTTCATAAGGTACACATCTCCTCATAATAAGATCCTTACATTGTTTATATAAAACAGACTCATCCCAAAAATATGCTTTTGCATCATGAATAAATTTTCTTTGTTGTTGCAGTGTCAGCATAGGTGGCAAAATATTACTTACAATATAGTTAACAATACCAGCATACCATGGTATTTTCCACACATTAATATTGTAAAGTTGTTCATGAGGGAAATTTTCTGTAATTTCATTGTCAATGTCAGATAATTCATGGTTTTCTAATCTCGACAAATGATCATCAATTTGATTATCAGTTCTCTTTCTATCAATAACCACAAGATCAAATTCTTGCATCAAAAGTAACTATCTAATCAACCTTGGTTTGACATCCTTCTTTTGCATCAGATATTTAATAGCAGAGTGATCAATGTGCACAACACATTTAGCTCCAATTAAATAAGATCTAAATTTATCTAAAACATACACAATGGCCAATAACTCTTTTTCAGTAGCAGTGTAGTTACTTTGTGCATCATTAAGAGTTTTACTAGCGTAGTATATAACTTTAAAAATATTTTTATACCTTTGTCCAAGGATAGGTCTAATAGCATAATCATTAGCATCACACATCTGTGCAAATGGTTTCTCCCAGTTAGGTGAAACTATAATAGGGGTTGTGATTAATTTTTCCTTTAATAACTCAAAGGCATTTAAATAGCTTTCAGTAAATTAAAATTTTTTGTCCTTTTCTAAAAGTTGTCATAGAGGTTTCGTAATTTTTGAAAAATCTTTAATAAAACTCCTATAAAAACCATGTCCAAGAAAACTCCTACCCTCTCTTACATTAATAGGAGGTGTTAGTTTAGATATAACTTGAATTTTTTCAAGGTCTGCTTCCATACCATCTTCTGAAATTTTATACCCTAACACAATTCCTCCTGCAACCATAAATTGGCATTTCTCCCAATTCAGAACCAAATTAGCTCTTTCGCATAACTCCAAAACTTTTTCAAGGTAATTTAAGCATGCGTCAAATGAGGTTCCAAATACAGAGAAATCATCCATAAATACTTTCAATCCATCATTAATTAACTAACTTAATTTGGACATCATACATCTCTGAAATGTTGCAGATGGTTATATAATCCAAAAGGCATTCTTCGAAAAGAAAAAGTTCCAGAATGACTAGTAAATGTTGTATTTTCTTGATCCTCAGGAGCAATAGGAAATTGATGGTAACCGGTATATCCATCTAAAAAATAAAAATATTTGTGCACATTAAGTTTATTTACTAATTGATCTTTCCTAGCAGCAGTGTTTAATTTTCTATAATCAATGCAAATACGCCACCCAGTAACTTGTTTGATATGTATTAATTCATTATTTTCTTTTGTCTCAACAGTCATTACTCCTTTCTTAGGAACACAATGAATCAGACTTACCCACGCACTATCTGAAATAGGATATATAATTTCAGTGTTTAACAATTTCAAAATTTCCTTCTTAAATATTTCTTTCATCATTGGATTTAATCTTATTTATGGATCAACTCTTGGTTTATATTGTTCATCCAAAATAATTCTGTGCATAAAGATCGAATGACTGATTCCCTTAATATCATCTAAGGTCCAACCAAAAGCTTTCTTATATATTTTTAATGTATCTAACAGTCTTTGTTCTTCCAAATCATTTAATTCTGAAGTTATAATAACATGTAATGTAGATGAGTCTCCCAGAAACACATACTTCAAATGGCTAGGCAATATTTTCAACTCAAGTTCAGGTGGTTTTATAATTGACGGAAATAGATTCTTATCAGCATTTTCTGTAATATCCAGCATCTCAAATCTTTCCTGAACATAATCTAATTCTTCATTTTCTAATTCGTCCAAAATAACTTCATCACTATCTTCAAATTGTTCTTTCTCTTCAAAATGTTCCTTAAAATACTCATTGAATAGATGTTCATTAATTTCCATGCGAAAACATTCATTATCTCTTTCAACAGCAGGGTATTTCATAGATTTCGTAATGTTAAAAGTCACTTCTTGATTGTTAACTCTCATAGTTAGTTCTCCTTTTTGAACATCTATCATAGCTTTCCAGTAGCTAAAAATGGTCTCCCTAAAATGATCGGTATTTCTTTATCTTGCTTCATATCTAAAATAATGAAGTCCACAAGAAAGATAAATTTATCAACTTTTACTAACACATCTTCTATAACTCCCTTAGGATATGTAACTGAACGATCCGCTAATAGAAGAGTTACAGAAGTAGGTGAGACTTCTAATTCTAATCATTTGAAAATTGATAGAGGCATAAGATTAATGCTGACTCCCAAATCACAAAAAGCTCTTCCATAAAATTTTTCACCGATAGCACACGGTATAGTGAAACTGCCAGGATCTTTTAATTTTTCTGGAAGCTTTTTCTGAGTAATTGTACTACACTCTTTGCTAAGTGCAACAGTTTCGTTATGCGTGAACTTCCTTTTCTTGTTCAGAATATCTTTCATAAATTTCACATAATTGGGCATTTGCTCTCAAGCTTCTACGATAGGAATATTTACCGTTAACTTCTTAAGAATTTCTAAAAATTTGGAAAATTATTTATTCTATTAGTGTTGCTTCAATCATTGAGGAAACCCTGGTGGAGGTTTCTCCACAGTAATTTTCATTGGTGTAAGTGGATAATCTAATTCGGGGTATTCATGATCCTTCTCTTTTTCGGTATCCACTTTCCCTTTTTCAGTTTTCGTTTCTTTTTGCACTCTTGTCTCCAATTCTTTTCCACTTCATAATTATCTGTTCTTTTCCTTGATCTTTAGGATTTGGTTCCACATTACTAATAAAAGTTCCCAATGTTCCGTTACTAAGCGCAGTAGCGATATGCCCTAATTGATTTTCAATATTCTTAATAGCAGTTCCGTGATTTTGTAATTGATTTCCTTGAATTTTAATTGATCTCCTTGATTCTATAATTGTTGACCCATGTTTAATATCAGTTCTTCCATTGCAACTTCTTTTCCTTAATTTGAGTGTTACTGTTAAATCCTAGAAGATACGAAGGTCTATAGTTAACATTTGCTTGGTTCGATGAATTTCCTAATGGGTTCACTGGGTTGTTTGCCTATTATTGATTTGTAGAAGAATTGTTATTTGAATTAAAATTTTGATGATTCCTCCAACATGGGTTATAATATTTTAAATAAGGGTTGTTGGGTCTATTAATAGCATTTAAGGTCTCATATGAAGGTTGAACATCCACAAATTGCCCAGATGAATTCTCTTCCATCATGGGAGGTGTTGGAGAATAATTCATCTCATAATGATCTAATTTCTTTGATATTGCAGCAATCTGCGAAGCTAATATAGATATTGCATCAGAATCTTGGATATTAGCTACTCTTTTAGGATTTACCCTTTCAGAGGGCCATTGAAAATTGTTGGTAGCCATCTCTTCTATTAATGAATAAGCATCATCAAAAGGTTTTGACATTAAAGAACCACCAGCCGCAGCATCTATAATCAATCTAAGTGATCCCACTAATCCATTACAAAAAGTTTGAATTATCAACCAATCTGGTAACGAATGATGAGGGCATTTCTTAAGAAGATCTTTAAATCTCCCAATCTTTTTATATTGACTCTCCATTAATTTGATTGAACGATGTTATGTCATTTCTAAGTTTAGCCGTTTTGGATGGAGGGAAAAATTTTGATAGAAATTTCTCTGAAAGTTCTTCCCAAGTTCTAATAGAACCTCGTGCCAATGAATTTAACCATATTGTAGCCTTATCACTCAGTGAAAAAGGAAAAAGTCTAAGTCTAACGACATCGTTTGAAACTCTATCATATTTAAAAGTAGCACACAGTTCTAAAAAACTAGCGAGGTGTAAATTAGGATCTTCATTTTGTGTACCTCCGAATTGATTGTTTTGTACCATTTGGATAATAGCAAGTTTAAGCTCAAATGAATTAGCTGCTACATTAGGATTTTGGGTATGTAAGTGAATTTCATCTGCTGTAAGATTTGCATAATCTCGTAGGGGTCTAGGTTGGTGTTCATTCTCTATTCCTTTATTTTTCATATTGTTTTCCATTGTATCAGAATTTCTAGGTTCTCTTCTCAATCTTCTAATTTTTCTAACAGTGCGTTCTGATTCTGAATTGTAGGGTATAATATTTTCAGGTCCATATTTATGCATACAATTCGAAATTAGTACACAGTAAAACAATTAATTAAATATAAAAATAAGTTGCAATTTAAGTAAAAATTTTCTAATAATCTTAATTTGTTTGTTACTCTAATAGTGATTTTTTCTTTCTCCCCGGCAACGGCGCCAAAAACTTGACAGTGACTTTATATACACTTAAAAATATAAGTATTTAATACTGCTGCTAAAAGATTTAATTCCTCGGCAAGTGCACCAAAACTAATGGATGTATAAAATATTCAATAATTGTAAAGTCACACTTACCAATGCAAGTATACGTATCGCTCAAGTAATATAGGGCTCTAATGGAGTCCTAGATATCGATCTCATAGAAAGTAATATTAGAACTACAAACTATGATTTTAGAAAAGCAATACTCAATTGTAACAATGAAATTCAATTTGTCTATCTGTCACTAATAGGTAATTCAAATAAATATGTAATTTTAATAACTCTTAAATAACTAGTTATACTAATGAGGTTTTTAATGTGATATTCAATATATAAGAAAGCATCACTCTCATTGTCAAGAAATTATAGTGAATGGATAAAGTGAATCAGTTCAATTTGTATTGTGTCAAATACGAGCATATATATTATTTACCCTTTAGTCCAGGCATAAAGAACTTTGACTAATCCTATGCTTATTTACTGAATCTGTGGCTAGGTTGGGAGGATACCGGCTCTCACTTCGGAGCTTCCACATTCCCCTTGACCGCGACTTTATATATGCTTAAAAATATAAGTATTTAATACTGCTGCTAAAACATATACTTCCTCAGCAACAGTACCAAATCCTTAATAATAGTTATAGATTCGATAAATATGGACGAAATAAATATTCAATAATTGTAAAGTCACACTTATCAATGCAAATATACATATCGCTCAAGTAATATATGGTTCTAATAGAGTCCTAGATATCGATCCCACAGGGAGTAAGTTTAGAACTATGAACTAAGATTTTAGAAAAGTAATACTTTAATCACAACAACGAAGTTTAATTGCTTATCTGTCACTAATAGGCAATTGAAATAATTACATAATTTTAATAACTATTAAATAACTAATGATACTAATGAAGGTTTAAATTTGATATTCAATATATAAGAAAGCATCATTTTCCTTATCAAGAAATTATAGTGAATGGATAAAGTGAATCAGTTCAAATTATATTGTGCCAAATAAGAGCATACCTATTCTTTACCCTTTGGTCCAGGCATAAAGAACATTGACTAATCCTACGCTTGTTTACTGAATCTACGGCTAGGCTGGGAGGATACCGACTTTCACTTTGGAGCTCCCACGTTCCCCTCACCTGAGGGCTAACATCTACACTTCATCACCTAAACGATAGAACCGAATTGGGGATTTTATTCTGTCACTCTAAAACCCGATAATATTATTTCCTTATTTATTTGCACCCAACTTCCAAGGGCTTTGACCTCCCTAAATCTTGGATGTAATCTTCACTTTTAGTTGTAAAACTCAACATATTTTAACAAATCAATTGGCCAGATTGAAAGTAAATGAAGATCGAAGTAAAAAGAGCATCACAATTTCTTAAACATTTTTATGGCTTCACCAATTCAAATCACCATTTCACAAATCTTAAGACAAGGAGAAAGACAGAGAAAACTACTCAGATCTCATGGGGAAAACACAACAAAACTCGAAATTCATATATACAATCAAAGTCATACAAACTACAACAAGTAAATAACTTATCTTTAATTTCTCCCCAAGAAAACTCCTTGAAGTTCCTCTGAATCTCTTTGTTTTTTTACAGCACACAAAATTCCTCTTTGAAGCAGCAAGGAGGAAGAAATCTCTCACTTTCCTTCCACTTTTACAATATCTTGAAGAATTCCTCACAATTTTACACACTATTGGAACATTTCTAACCTCTAGGACTTCTCTAATTTTTGGCCAAAATAGTCTTTTAAAGTTGTGGATGAGCTTTCCCAAGAGTTGCCTAAGCATCCCTTCAAAATTTGGCTTTATCCAAAGCTTAATTGGGCATAACCGTCGAGCTCGCCGTCGGCGGCCTAGAGGGAGCCGTCAGCGGACCTTCTTAATGAATTAATTCTGGAGTCTCGGGAAAATCCCACCGTCGGTGGGGTCGATGGTGTCATCGGCGCCCTAGTTCAATTCTTTACATTTTAGTCCTTTTCGCTCCAAATTCGGTCCTTTTTGCATCTTTTTGCTCCAATGACCCTAATGCATCATTCCTGCAACAAAACTTCAAAAATACATTTCTTTAAAGTGCAATATCATCAAAAACAGTACAAAATAGGTATGAAAATCTCAACATATTTTCCTCTCGTCAAAATCCCTCAAACTTAACTATTACTTGTCCTCAAGTAGTTTTAGTACTACATAAAAGTTATGATATACTGTAGTAAAGTTTTAATTCAGAAATACTATAAGTTTGATTTAACTAAATATCATAGTGAAATTTTCATAAAAAATTCAAGTAATTGAATTAACTCTGTAGCCACAAGATTATCTAGCCATCAAGTTTAAGAGTTCTAGTCTTCTATTCATTTCAAGAATGACTATATGTTGCAATATTAAGTCACTTAGAATATTCAAAAGATAGGAATTTCATAAGAACTCTACTAGTAAAAGATCTATTCCATAAATATAAGTTCAGGAATGTATTTAGGTTTTCCCTTTAAGTAAGTCCAGTGAAGCTAATTTTTTATTAGGCATATCCTCAAGCTTCTCCTCACTTCCATAATTGTTTTTTTATTTTTGCAGGCATATTACACTTCCATACTACTCAACATCTATTAACTACACATGCAAATTTAACTATAACACTAACTTTATAACAAAAATTAAAATTATCCAAATACAACATAATAATAAAAATGAAAGTCCAAATACACAAACATTCATTTCTATTACAAAAAGATTACGAAAATAAAAGTACAAATATAAGTGCATCAATTTCATTTAAATATCAAAATCCCAAGTTATATCTTCATCTGAGTATATCGGGGGCACTCAGGAAAAGTAACATTAGGATCACCTCTGTAATGTCGGATCTGAGCTTCATAATAGGCTACCTCAAAATTTGAATGCCTCTGAAGGTACTCACTATCATAATCGTACCGACGTTCTAAACCTTCCATTCTTTCATTTATTAATTATGTGCTCTTCCGCTGCAAGGTCAACTCATTCATCAAATCAGAGAGCGTAAGGGAACTAGAAGGTGGAAGGTCATAACTTGTAGAGGGGACATCTCTACTAATAGAAGGTTCTTGACTTCTACTTCTAGTTCTCCATTTCTCAGGGGATTCATAAGTCTTTAAATTGGTCTTACTAATGGGTTTCATAGGGTAAACCCATTCTTCATTTCCAATTGCCACTCCAGAAAGTTTGCAAATTGCATAAATAAGTCCAGGATGTCCTAGACCTCCACTTGTCTCACTCCTCGTCGTAGTTGTCGGCACTATTTTTGGTGTGGGGTTTGCCCGTAAGAAACTGTCGGTCATCG
>NEWO01000649.1:5830-28591 GCA_003013225.1 Phalaenopsis aphrodite
GGGTGAAATTTGGGGACTTAGCCAATTTGGGGCTAAATTTGGGAATTTTGGATTTAGGCCAAAATCAAATGGATTTGAGGCTTCACCAAGGTAAATTGATGGTTGATTTTGATGTATAGGAATGTTATAAAGATTTTGTAACATTAATTGAGGCCAAATGACTAGGCTATGGGTTCAATTTGGTGAGATTAGGTCATATAGTCAAAATTGGGGTTTTGCCCCAAATCAAAATTGAGCTCAAATCATGGACCAATTGAGCTTGAATTTGGTTTAGTTTTGTCATATCAAAAGTGAATTTTAGTTAGGATTGAAATTGGGGTCAATTGAGATCAAATTGATGGACATTTGAGTTGGATTTTGGGAAATTTGGATCTTTAAAGAGTAATTTGGGGATTTTGGCTAAAGATGGTCAAATTGGCCAAATTGGGTCATGTGGTAGTTGAACTAAATAAAATTAGGAATATTTGGGATTTATTGGGATTTTCTGGGAATTTTTGGAATTTTTGGGGTTTGGAGCTATGGAGGGGTATTTTGGTAATTTAGGGGTGTTTTAGGGGTAAGAGGCCAAGATGGGTATTTTGGTGGAGTTGAGGTACCAATCATCACCAATAAGCCATGGACCAAAGGAAACCCCATTTTGTGTCCTCTATGTAGTGGTTCTAGCCAGACCATAGCCCTAGGGCTAGTAGGTTTAGGGGACCATCTACGTGAGTATCCTAAAAGATCAAGGGATCAAGGCTAGAAATTTGAGTTCAGGGTTGTGGGTGATTGTGAGTGCAGATAAGTGTAGTGAGTGTAGTGAGTGCCTTAGCTCCAGACCAACACCCAGGGTCAACCCTAAGGTCCAGCAATCCTAAGGGTGACTCATCTTGAGTTTCCCCCACAGTGACCCCACCTACTAAATATTTAGAGGTTGAGAGCAATATGTGGAACTTCAGGTTGAGTAAAGAATAGGGTAGAATTTCTAATGGTGAGGGTTCCATGTCTAGTTTTCTAGGAATAGTCAACATGAAAAGTCCTATGGCTAGGCTACTAAATGGGACAAACTAAACCTCAACCAAAAATGAGGTCAACAAAGTCATTTAAAAAATGCTATAATGGAGAAGTTATTAAAGAAATATTATATAAATCATAGGATTACTACTGCTTATTATCCTCAGACAAGTGGTTTGGCTGAATTATCCAATCGAGAAATTAAAAGAATTATGGAAAAACCTGTGAATCCAACAAAAATGGATTGGTCAGTCAAACTTGACTATGCTTTGTGGGCTTATAGGACTGCATACAGAACTCCTATAGGAATGTTCCCACATAGGCTAATATTTGGGAAAGCTTGTCACTTACTAGTTGAACTTGAGCATAAAGCATATTGGATAATTAAAGAGTTCAATTATAATTTGAAAGATGCTGGTGAGAAAATATTATTACAATTAAATGAGCTTGGAGAGATAAGGAATGAATCTTATGAAAGTGCCAAAATTTATAAAGAAAAGATGCAAAATGAGGCATGATCAAATGATTCTTACTAAAAATTTTCAACCAGGGCAACAAGTTTTACTATTTAATTCAAGTTTAAGATTATTTCCAGGGAAACTTAAATCTAGGTGGATGGGCTCATTTATTGTAATGAAAGTTTATCCTTATGGAGCAATGGATATTAAAGATCTTAAATCTGAGAAAATCTTGAAAGTGAATGGATATAGACTGAAACCTTATTATATAGAGGATCGGCAGAAGTTTAATGATGGAATGATGTTGGATCAACCAGAGTAAGCACTGGTTACGTGGGGCTGACAATGTAAAACCAAGCGCTTTGTGGGAGGCAACTCATAAGTATCAGTATATTTTTGTTATTATTTATGTTTTATGTGTGATTAAGAAAATTGGGATAGTATTTTTTAGAATATTATGTGTTAGTATTAATTTTTAGACTTAAATTAGTGATTTGGATATGTTAAAATGAGAATTTGGACGTTAAGTTGACTTGTGCAAAAATGTGCAATGGTGCTTAAGCGCCAAATTCGACGCTTAAGCATGACGATTTAAAAACATGTGCAAAATTAATATTCTAGAAGAAAAAATCGCCTAGAAGTTGCGAAAACATGTCTTGGCAGTTTCTAAACGTGCCTAGGAGTAATTGGAAGAATTTAGGCCTATAAATAGAAGAGTTTAGTGAAGGAATTTCACCCCAGATCATTTCTAGCCCTAAAGCCTAAAAGAGAGAGATTTAAAGACAATGTCTTCATGGGAGATGGATTTTAAGAAGAATAAAGAGACCATGAGGAAGAAATTCATTAGTCAAACTTCACCAGAGATGTATAACGGTTTCTTAGCCATTAGTATTGAAGGGATATTAGAGAAAATCAATAAAATTAAAAATACTATGTATGTACTGGAGACTATGGTATTGGAAATTCATGCACATCTGGAGCATATTGGATGGAAATTGAAAATGCAATTTAGTCACACTAGTTATATAGAGGAAGCAAATAAGGAGATGTTTCTTAAGCAAAAGTGGATTGAAGAAGATTGCATCAGAGCACGTCACCACCGTCCGTTTTATCAACTTTGTATTCCAGTTGCCCCAGGATAGACTAATGAAAGACTTGAATTAGTTCCTTCTAATGAAGAATGGGATTAAGTTCTATGTTTGTTTTTGTGTGATTAAAGTCATTGTCTTTTAGTGTTTTTAGTGTTTAAGACATGTGTTAGTGTTTATGTTACTTATGTGTTTAATTGTGAACGTGTGTTAAGTGTTTTGTACTTAGGAAAATTTTCTCATGTGAGACTATTTGGAGTGAGAATTAAGTGTCAATGATATTTGTAATTGTTTATGAATTAATATAAGTTTGTTTTTGTGAAAATTTTGTGTTGTTTTAGCCTTAAATTGAAATAGTTATTAAAGAAAATTTTGAGAGAGAGGGGAGTTATAGGAAGTTGAAAATAGTCAATTAAGTGCTATGAAACCATTTAGGGGTGGTTTACTTAAACAAATAGTGCATTTTACTTAAATTTAAAGATTTCAAAAATAATGCACTGGCGCCTAAGCGCCACATATCACACTTAAGCGTGAGCTAACCTGAGAGGCAGGCGCCTAAGCACCACTTACCCGCCCTTAAGAGCCGATTCACGAAAACCGGTTCGCGAAAGGTTAAAAGTGAAATTTTGGTCTGAAAACACCATTTTTAACGCCTCCCGTCGTCTTCTACCTCTCAAAATCGCGATTTTGGAGAGCTAGGGCACACCATTAAGTGGAGATTTCTTGGTGGAATCAAGAAAATTTTGCTAGATTCGGATTTCTTATGGTCGGAGCTTTACTTCTATGCAAAAATTTTGGATTTTCACCATATATTTTGAGCACATTTGGAGAAATTTAAAAATTCACTATTCATAGTGAAAAATGAGGAAAATTCTATGGAAATTGCTTAGTAAGTTTAGTTTATTATTTTGGAAGTTTAGTTTAGTGATTTAGACTTGATTTTTGAAGTTATTTTTAGAATTTATAAAATTTGTAGAATGACACCAAGAATGAAGAGGAATAAAGGAAAAAAACCCATTTGATTCAAGCAATTTTTTTAGTGTGAAGGCTCAAGATCGATACAATGATGCTCTACAATCACGAAAATTGATTCAGGAGCAATGTTTTAGAAATCCAGGTGGAGACATGGAAGATTTAATTGTTCGCCGATAGTGAGAACAATTCTGTTGTTTCTCTGTAGTCGCAGTGATTTCTGTTGTGAGGGAGTTCTATGCAAATCTGAAGTGGAGTTAGATGAGATTATTTCATACTTGACTATTGGGAGAGGACTTTGGAAGATTACTAATGAGAGGAGAGTAAATTTCCCAACTTCAAAGTTATGTGCACCTTCAAAGGCCTGACACTATTTCATTTCTGCTCGTCTGCTTCCGACCAATCATCTCAGTGAAGTGACCAGAGAAAGAGCGATGTTGAACTATTGTATTCATGAGGGAAAGCTCATCAACATTGGAGCTTTGATCTGTCAGACTATCATCAGTTATGCTACAGCTGTTACTACTGCAGTTTTGAAATTTTCTTCCTTGATCTTTTCTTTGAGTGAGTAGGCTGGGGTTAAAAATGATAGTTGGGAGGAAGTTCTGTTACCTCTAAAGCCCATCACAAAGGTGAATGTGAAGACTTATTCTGAGCATTCAATTTTTGGCTGGAGAGGAGGATTTTCCAGGAGTTATGGAATGGAAACGTTCTCTGAATCTACCTCTGCTGCTTCTTCATCTAGACCATCTACTTCACGTGCTTCTACATCTAGAGCTGAGTCTACTAATACACAAGATGCGTTATTGCATAAGATGATGGATAATATCAATTTTATTGCTGATAAGAGTGTTTTGCAGATCATACTAATCTTTATAATAGAAGGAAAAGTGAATATGAGGAGAAATACCACTCATCTTTGGAGAGACTGATTAGAGGTGACCTAGGAGTTCAATTTCCTCCATATCCTTGATATCTTGATTATCAGCCTGCAGAAAAGTGGCATATCGGTGATTCTGAGGATGAAGAGTAGAGCTGAGAGATTTATTTTATGATTGTAATACGATATGAACTATGCGGTGTGGGCTTGCTACATTTGCATCTTTGTGTTGTTTTGGACTATGTTGTGTTTTGGATTTTTATGTTTTATTGTTATTATGACGTTTGTGGTTGTTAGTATTTTATTTTTAAATTTTAGGGTAGTAACTGCTGTTTTGTGTTTAATACTGTAGATTAGTTAGTTTAGAACTTAACTTAATTTTATATCTGTTATAAAGTAGAAAATCTTGTTAGCTTAGATCTTAAACTTGAAATTCAGAAACTACTACCCTTTATTTTTCTTTTATCATGTTTGCAAGTTTTTCTTTATGTTAAAATTGTGATGTCAGTAGTGTGTGTGTTTGCTTTTATGTTTATACCCACTGTTTAGAAGTCTATTGAATCTCTACATGTTAAAGTAAAATGAAAATATAGAAAATTTGCTCAAAAATTAATTTTACTCTTGTTTTTAGTGTTGTACTTGTATCATTAGGGTTTAAAATTTCTGTTAGCATGTTATTTTTAAATTTTCATTCCTGCTTATTTATATCTGATGCTAAATTGTTTAATCAGTTAAAAATTTAAGTTTGGGGGGATGAAAAATATTTTAAAAATTGGAACTTTTTTTATTCTCAAATGTGCTACAAGTGAATTTGATTTGATAAGAAAAAAGTGATTATGTATATTCTGTTATATTAGGGAAGTAAATTTTGATTTTAGAAATGAGTAAGAAAATTTAGTTAAAATTTTTAGTGATGAAGAAAAAATTTAAGTTAAAAAGTTTTTAGATGAGAAAATGATTGATATAATTAACTATCTTTAGTAAGAAAAAATGTATTTTTGAAAAAATTAGATAATTTAAACTTTTATTTTTACTTAAATTTATTTTATTAAAATAATTTTCAAAACTATTATTATATTTATAAGTAAAAGACTTATATCAAGACTTTGCTTTAGGAAATGAGAAGTTGAATTCAAAATCATTAAAGGCTTATCCAGATATAGTAATCCTTGCCTGAAAAAGAAAAGAAAAAAAAAAGAGAAAAGAAAAAGAAAAAGAAAAAGAGGAAAAAAAGGAGGGTGAAGCTTGAGAATTAGTGTCTAATTAAAAATTGGTTCTACATTTGATCTTTTTAAAGTATAAAACTTGAGAAACTCTTAAGCTTATAGATATAATATAGTAAGTAAAATTATTTTTAATGAAAATTTTTAAGTGGAGATAATAAAAGAACTAAATTCTAAATTTGGAAAATCTACAATACATTTCTGAATAAGATAGAAACTCATATTTTCATCTTTCTTAACTTTAAGAATTTCTAAACTTTAAGTTGGTCTCATTTACTGAATATTCTTTTTAATTAGATTTCTATATTTCTAAATCTAAATTTTAGTAACTCCTAAAGAAACTCATATACATATCATACATATTTAGTTTTTAAAGATTGAAGTGTTACTTGAGGATAAGTAACATTTTAAGTTTGGGGGATTTTGATACACCTAAAATATATAGTGTTTTTACACATATTTTTATACTCATTTTTGAGATATTGTGCTTTAATGTAAGGTATTTTTGTGTTTTTTTTTGTAGATATAGGTAAAAAGGGTGAAAAATGCTTAAAGGAGTGAAAATGGATCAATTTGGAGCAAAAATGTGAAAAAAGTGCAGATGAGTTTTGACGCCTAAGCGCCAGATCCGGCGCTTATGCGCTGGTTAAATAGAGAAGGTTGTGCCTAAGAACAGAGGTCCCGCACTTAAGCGCCGGTGAAAGTTCCTAGATGAGTAAAGTCATTTTTTACGAATTTTGAAGAGGTTTTTGAGGTACCTATTGGCTTAATAGGTGATTATAACCACCATGGACGAAAATTATCACAAAAGGATGTATCTCTTGGGGAAATACAACGAATTGAGACACATTTTGAAGAGTTTCCAAGGCACCTCTTGGAAAACTATAAAAGAAAGAAGAGAAGACTTTAAAAAGAGTCCTGAAAATATTGGAAAGTTTTGAAAGTTCTCATTTGGGGAGTTAGTTCGGAGAGATTTTCAGGCACCACTTTCACCTTTATTTTATCCTTTTTGTTATTTTATTTTGAGTGATTGTAAAGAGAAGAGATTCAATAGAACTTCAAGAGTTTGGTGGAGAACTTGAGATAAGTTTTTATCTTTTTGTTTTGAGATTATGTTTAGTTTTAATTGAGACTTGTTGTTGGTTTGACAATGATTTCTAATTTTAAACTAAAGTGTGGTTTTATTTTCTCCATAGATTCTGAGTAATTTTATTTATCTTTCTTCTTAAAATGATAAGTAATTAAGTTTGGATGGAAATTGTGGAGAGTATTGATCTTTAATGTTGGAAGAAGTTGTGATGATTTAAATCCATGCACTTCATTTACTTCTTGATTTGGCCAATCAAGATGTTAATTTTTGTTGTAAGAACATGTAAGAACAGGGCTGATATTATCTCAGTCAATAATTGGAAAGAATCACATGAGGTTGTGTGAATGAGAATGTAGTTCATATGATTGCGTGCAAATAAATATGAAAATATTCATTAAAGGATGTAGAGTTAGAGGACTTTAAAGTGACGAGTTAAAGCACCCAACTTGGTTTATTGTTTTAGATTCTGATACGAGATGTTAGCCTTCAGGTGGAGGGAATCGAGGGAACTCTACAGTGAGAGATAATATCTTCCCTGCCTAGCCGGTCTTCAGAACTATTCAAACTTTAAATTAGCCAATGTTCTTTACAGCAACTGAATATTATTGCTCCTATTTGGCACATCACAATTTGCATACTTTCACAATAGAATTCTTATACTTATTGCTGATTCATGATAAAAAGAAAGATATTTTTCTTATTAAGTGTTTTTCATCTACAAAACTCTAGTTATCTTTTTAAGTTGTTACTCTTTTGTCAAAATATCAAAAATACCAAAAATATTTTGAATTTTTATTACTGTAAAATATATTCAGTTTAAGTAATTGTCTTTTTAAAAATAGAAAGTTTTCTAAAAGTGCATATTATATAAATTCTCTATGGGTTCGATATTCAGGTCTTAATAAAAAAGTCCTATATTACTTGATAATGATACGTATACTTGCGTAGTATCCCAATATATATAAATTAAAAGTTGAATTATTATTTTTCTTCAGGATCAATTTTTTGGTTTTGTTGCAAAATAATGAAATATAAGTGAAATATAATCTGAATTATTGTTGTACTTTGCATATTAGCAGTATCAATGGATCATCCAACATAAAAGGTCAATCATGATGGGACTTTTTGGCTATCCCCCCTGGTGAGTCTAGTAAGAGACTCCCTTCTTGATGAATATGAGCTACCAGCTTCCAATATGTAAGTGTCCTCATGATATTCCAAAGGGATTTTCTTCTTTCTCCTGCCTTTTTGATTCTACCATTCAACTTCAAGAGCTTTTTGCATTCCTTGAACAAGTTGAGTAGAGGCAACCATATTGCATTCCAACTGCTGAGGTGCATGAATCTGCAATAATTCTTCAACAACATCCTCTACTAAAGAATTAGTAGTAGGTTCTTGGAGTACAAAGTCAAGCTGAACAACTGTAACCACATTCTGATGTAGCTAGGGTTCAATGTCCTCTGTCAACACCTCATTAGTTGTTGCAGCCACATCTTTAGTTATAGGAGAAAATTCTGACACCACTTTTAGTATCACAGAGTTGATCTGAATGTTACTTCCTCTCGAGGTTTTAAATTAGGGTGAAGTCTATAGCATTTATCACTAGTATGACCAAACATGCTGCAATGATTATAGTAGTAGGGTGGGTTGTTGTTCCATAATGATGGATTGCCAGTACCCATCATGGGCAGTGCCCAACCAAACTTCCTCAATGGGTGGCAAAGTAATGTCTCTTTTCACCAAAATTCTGGCGACTGATGGTCTTGAGAGATTAAAGGTCGAGATATCTAGCTTCATAGGTTTGCCTAATAAAGCCCCAATTGAAAATAGAACCTTCTGGTTGAAAAAAATGGAGCTCCAAATTAGGAATATTAAACCATATTGGAATTATGGGTGGCTCCTTCTTAGGGTCAAAATCAGTGGTCCATTTAAGTAGCTTCATAGTGATGTTTTCAATTTGAATAGACTTCTTGGAGAAGACTTTAGCATAATCTTCTTCCTCAGTTAAATTTATCATGACATGTATGCTATCAAACAACCTGATTTTCCAGCTGCCAAGCAATTCAAGGTCAACAAAGGCTTATCAGAGCTATTTTTGGTTGTGGAGGGAGTTGCTCGTAAGAAGCTGTTGGTCGCCAGAATCGAAATCCCGTCACCCGCTTCAGAAGAACGTTAAAGTTTAGAAAAGTATGAAATCAAATTGACCCCATATTTTTCATAGTTTAAATGAAAGAGCACTATACCTCAAACCCTGTATCTATCCCGAAGGATAAACACAAGACTTGAGGATGAGACTCAATCAAATAAACTAAAAAAGTATGACATCCGTTTGTTCTGCGAAACCGTTTTATTTGCCAACAAATTCCCCTATTTAATATGAAAAATTAAATAGCCTTTATATTAAGCTGGGTTCAGACATGCTTCCTATAAGGGCAAGCCCCTATAGTTAATTACATCTTAAATGACCAAAGTCACCTAAGAAGACCTTGATAAAAATCATAAAATGTTATCTTCAAGGAGCTTCAATGGGTAAGACTCTTTAATGGGATTAAACGTAGAGGTATGAAAGGGGATTGGTTCAAATTTGGAATATTTTGTTATAGAATCCAAAGGAGGAAGAATTAGGGGATGTCATAGATCCAGAGGAGAACCTCGGTGACTTCCCAAGCTATCCTAATGTTTGGTTTCAGTTTTGAGGAGAAATAGTTAGGTGTTTCATCTTGCCAATTTTATTAGTTAGGGCTTACATTCGTGTGAAATAATCACACAAAATAGCTTGGAAGATTTGAGGATTTAGGTCTTAACAAACGAAAACCTCGAAATCCTAAGACAAGTTAGGGCTTATATTGTATAGCAGGGCTATACAAAGGCCTAAGGATAAGGCGAGGGTTTATGTTGCATAAGAAACCAACCTCAAAGTCCTATGGCTTTTTATTTTAAGTATAAGGAAGGAAGATTGGTTGCGGCGCTATTTTAGGTTGGAGGGGAGTTGCCCGTTAGAAACTGTCGGTCGCCAGAATTAAAATCTCATCGCCCACTTTGGAAGGACGTTGAAGTTTAGAAAAGTGTGAAATCAAACTGACCCCATATTTTTCATAGTTTAAAATGAAAGAGCACTGTACCTCAAATCCTGTATTTATCACGAAGGATAAACACAAGACTTGAGGATGAGTCTCGATCAAATAAACTAAGGAAAGTATGAGGTCTGTTTGGTCTGCGAAACCATTATATTTCCTGACAAATTCTCCTATTTAATATAAAGGATTAAATAGGTTTTATATTAAGCTGGGTTCAAACATATTTCTTATAAGGGCAAGCCCCTATATTTAATTACATCTCAAATGACCAAAGTCACCTAAGAAGACTCTCAATAAAAATCAAGAAATATTATCTTCAAGGAATTTTAAAGGATATGACATTTCAATCAAATCAGACATAGAGGTGTGAAAGGGGATTAGTTCAAATTTGGAACATTTTATTGTAGAATCCAAAGGGGGAAGAAATAGGGGATGTCATGGATCCAAAGGCGAACCTCGGTGACTTCCCAAGCTATCCTAATGTTTGGCTTCAGTTTTGAGGAGAAATATTTAGGTGTTTCATCTTGCCAATTTTATTACTTAGAGATTACATTCGTGTGAAATGAACACACAAATAGCCTGGAAGATGTGAGGATTTAGGTCATAACAAATGATAACCTCGGAATCCTAAGACAAGGCAGGGCTTATATTGTATGACAGGGCTATAAAAAGTCTTAAGGAAAAGGTGAGGGTTTACATTGCATAAGCAAACAACCTCAAAGTCCTATGGCTTTGTTGTTTAAGTCTAATGAAGGACGTTTGATTTAGAGGGGTTTTGCTGTTGAAGATGGTCGTGATGTCCACCATGCTAACTCCAAGCTCTAGCTGCGACGAGTTTGAGATTTCTAGCGTGTCAAGTTATAATGTCCAATCAGGTGGCCCTATGGTTGAAGTTCCTTAAAATTTTTAGGGGCATGTTAAAGTTGATTATAGTGACATCGATTAGGATCCTACGGTTCCCTCATTCTGGCACCACTATTTTCTATTGGATTCACTTAGTCCAAATGAACTTACTAAACTTAACTTAATGGGTTCCATAATTTCATTTAGACCGTGGGAAGCCTCGTTAGCAACCGTAGGTTACCTCCTTCGAGGAATTCCTGATAATCCGATAGAGACATCTTAATTTAGTTGCAATTATAGTTTTTTCTGATGTTTGTGATTAATTTTTTGAGTTGTTTTATATTTTTGATGTTGTGGGGGTGAATTTTATTTTGGTTGTTTTTAATTTTAGTTTCGGTTTTGGTTTTGGTTAACATGCAAGTTTATGTTGTTTTCATACATGTAGGTAAATGCAAGTATACAAAGAAATAATGTAAGCATAAAGCATGTAAGGAAAAGACACAAGAAAGATGGTACTATTAACAGTATAAGCGTACCTGACGAGTCTTCTGGTTCTACCCTCTGAAGCTGAAAAATGCATGTGAGGACATTTATGAAGAGGAGGAAAAGTAAAGTTCTAATGTTTTTCCCAACTCTATGTTGTATTTTGGTGAGCCCTTAAAAGTTTAATTAAGGATGATTTCATTGAGCAAAGTATATTAAGTCTAATAGAACTCTGAGGTATCCAACAAGTTAGGAGAAGGAAGCAGGTCCATGCCTCCCTCTCACCAACTGGTGAAAAGCCTCAAGTTCATTTAAACCTATTATGTTGCTTAATGGTAAATACTTTTAATGCTCAGTGAACATTGATGTCTTAATTACCCCTCAGAAAGGGGTAATTATCATTTATTATTTAATTTAAAAATTATGTGAGTGATTTTCCTTAAAGGACAAGTTGGTGTAACCTGAACACTTAGCTAATTTTTTTTAATTAGGCTTAATGGTGTTTCAAGGATATTTGATTATGTTATGTTTATTTCTCTAATCCTCATTTAGTCAACTTTGATTTGGCCTAAGTCACCACTAAGCCATTAAGACCTAGGTGAGCGTCTTAATTAGTTTTGAAAAGGTTAAACTTTAAGTGGTCATGATTCATGATTTGGATTTTATTTGAAAATCAAGATATGGGTATTAAATTGATTAATTATTGACTTCAAAATTCATACGCCTAAGTCCAGGATCATTTAATTTTAATAAACTTCCAAATTTTAATAATTTAGAAATTTATTAAGTTATCTTTTTAATGAGGAAAGTGAGATTGGTTTCTACCAATTAACCCCTTATGTTTCAAGCATCAAATAAATTGATTAAGATCAGAGGTTACCCATTTCCCTCCTTGACTTAAGCCTAAATGTTAATTAAGGCTAAATTTACAAAATTACACAATTGCCCTTAAGGCTTTAACACTTCATAATTTGTCAAATTCAATTCAAATGACTTTAAAATTTTTATCCTACCTCATTCATGGGTCAATTAAGAAATTAGAGGAGAAAATGCAATTTTTCAGAATTTAATTTATTTTATATAGTTTTTTTATGCAAAAATAGGATTTTCCAAAGAAAATTCCTAACTTGACCAAGGTAAATTCTAATCCCTTGAAATTTTTACTGGAGGTGTACCTAGACCAGGAAAGCCTTTGGACCAAATTTCATAATTTCTTAAATTCTCTTTGATTTATCAGAATTATTTTAAGTTCTGGGTTATTTAATAAAAATAAAATATTTTAAATGACGAAAATTAAGTTTTGTGTCTTTGAAAAATCTCTCTAAGGTTAGAGAACCCAGAGCAACAAATTTTATATTTTTCTAATTTTTCTTTGATTTATTGGAATTATTTTAGTAAAAACTCATTTTTTGCCTTTAAAAATTGCTTTTAAGTTTTGAAATTTAATATCTTTATTTAGAAAATCAGGAAAAATATTCTAATTGTTCCTAAGTGATTAGGAAGCAATTTAGAACATTTCCATGAATTTTGTTATTTTTGTGTTTTTTTAATGAATTTTTATATATTTTAAATGTTTAAAATGGGTTAAAAATCAAGTTTTTATTCTAAATATTATTTTATTTTTATAAAATATCCCTAATCTCAGAGAACTCAAAAAAACTAAGTTTCATAATTTTTTTGAGTTTTATTTTGATTTTTTTAAAATCATTTAAGTGTCAAAAGTGGTATTTATCTTTAAAAATCAACTTAAGTTATCAAATGAACTCAAAATATTTTGAACTTTTTATAGTGAGTTCTTTGGATCATAAACCACGGTGGAGATCAAACATCAAGTCATTTAAATGTTTATATTTTCCAAAATTAATTATTTTAGTGATTTAGTGTTTGTAAAATTTAAGTGCATTTTAAATGACTTGACCCATGAAATTATTTCCAAAAGCTTCTCTGGTCATGATGGACCTTCAAAAATTTTCTTAGAATTCTTTAATTAATATACTATATTACATGATTATTTTAAGGAAATAATGTGCAAGAACTTGAAAATATGGATCTTTGTATAGGAACCTCCTCTGACTTTGGAAAAATCATAGAATGTTTCCCTTGATAGAGGCTTTATTATGCCAAAATTTTAAGCCAAGGTGATGTATCAATATGCATGGAGAATTAAATGATCTCAAACAGTGTTTAATTAATTAAAAAAAATTTATGCATTAAATGGACTTGAAATTTATTCCACATTATTCTCCTCTATTCACTGAGCAAGAGGGCATTTTTATTTTATTTTTGTGATTTTTCTACACAAATTTATGGATTTTTCTACACAAAGTTATGACCCTGGTCTCCATGGTGCGTGCTGATCTGTCCTTAGTGGGACATATGGTTCATTTGTCACGAAGTCTGGAGTCTGAGACTTGTTGGTGCTTGAAGTATATTCTTCTAATGTACTGAAAAGTTGTAGATGCAGAATGTTGCAATCCGGGCATTCTACAAATGCGTTCGTGACTGATGTCCCAGCTGGCACCTTAACGTTGCATGTTAGGCAACCCCTGTATAAGATATCTAGAATTGGGAGCACATATGATTCTGTCACAAATCCTGACTCTTCATCTGTAGTGGGCAGGCTGGCAGAAGTTTCTCTCAGATCTAGGTTGTAAATATGTCCCTCAGGAATGGTGGTAAGAAAACTATTCATGTCTCTCTCGCGTTTGCGTTCCTGTCGCAGGAAGGCTCTCAGCTTCTTTCGGCTTGCATTTCTGCGTTGCGTCCTGAGGAGCAGAGTATTTGGTAATCGTTCACTACGTGCGGCTATCAGGTCCCTTGCTAGAGTAGCTACCTTGGAGGGCAGACGGCTGGGCCCATCCATCAGATCTTGTTCCACTATCACGTTTTTACCTTTGCGTGACACATTGTCTTGAGTGGTTACCCTCAACAGTGAAGGCAATCCTTCCTTTTCTTTAATGCTGACTATGTCCATTAGAGGACCCTCGTAGTCCATATCAACTTGGTTGAAATCCACATTGAAATCTATGACACCTCTTTGCGGCGTCATCTCTTCATTCAGTGTGAGGTTCCAGCGATCATGGAAAGCAAAGATCAGCCTCTGTCCTGACATTTTTCTGCAGACGACAAGAAAAACGTCAGTGGGCCGAAGCTTGGCATGAACAAAAACAAAACAAAGTATTTATTAAAGTAAATTTTAGTTTGTTTTGGTGAAGATGATTATTCATTTTATGTGTGAGTTTCATTTAATTTAGTAGGGTATTTAAATTCGTAAGTAGAAAAAAGAACGTGTGAAGTTCAAAAATTTTCTCAAAATTTTTATTATATATGAGGTTAATTACAAAATTTGGACACGGTCATAGACATTTGATCACATATATGACCCTAAAATAATCAAAGTTTCAAAGTTTCAAAGAAAGCAGAGGCAAGCAGCATTGAGCGACATAAGGTTGCGTAATAGGTTTTCAGGTATCCTCCATTTATCTGTAACATGGGCCTTTCACCCTAGAAGTCCACTAACTGATAAGCTCCTCTTGTATAGACCTTCTCAATGACAAATGGTCCCTCGCAAGTTGGCTCGAATTTCTCACCTATTTTGCGGCATGCAAGAATAGGTCTTTTGAGCACAAGCACGAGGTCACCAACTTTAAATGTCCTTGGGCGGACCAATTTGTCATGGGCTTGTACCATCTTCGCCTGGTAGAGCTCCACATGTTGTTGTGTTTCCAGTCATTTTCCCTCGAGACTCTCCAGTTATTCAAGTCTGAGTTTAGCACTTTCTTCCTTTGTGAGTTGGTTGGCAATGACGACTCTGAAAGATGGTGTCTGGACTTCTAGCGATAGCATGACCTAGACTCCATACATGAGCATATAGGGTGTACACTGAGTGAGAGTCCTAAAAGTACTCCCACAAGGCTTTTAATAGTCAGTTGTGCCAATCCCTTTTATTTTCATTCAGTGTTTTCCTCAAAATCTGTACCAATGTCTTGTTGAAAGCTTCAACCATACCATTTTCTCTGGGATAGTAAATTGTGAGTATCTCTAATCTATCCAATGTCTTCTGATGAAATTGTTGATCTTTGTACTTTTGAAAGCTGTCCCAATGTCTGAGATTATTTTTGAAGGACGTAGCTGTGCTGTAACCTCACGTAACGATACTGCCTCTGCCCATTTGGAAAAGTAATCTATAGCGGCAAGTATAAACCTATGTCCCTTGGAAGATGGAGGGTCTATCATACCTATTATGTCTGGGCTCCAACACTCTAACGGCCACGAGACAACAGTTGGGTGTAGCACATTCGGAGGCTGGTGTAAGACCACCACATGCACTTGGCATTGGTGACATCTTATGGTTGTATCCATGCAATCAAACATCTTTGCTGACCAATAATACCTGAGTCTTTTGATTTTCATTTTCATTTTTGGCCCTGACTGGTGAGCGCCACACTATCCGACATGTACCTCTTTGAATATATTATGTTCTTCAGCTCTGCTCAAACACCGTAGCCACATCTGGTTGAATGATCTTCTATTGAGATTTCTACCAGGGCGTAAGACATAGCCCTCCTTGTGATGTGGTGCGCCTCATACTTGTCTTCTAGCAGCTTTCCATTATGCAAATACTCTATTAATGGCTTGCGCCAATCTTCATTGATGTCTACAATTGTATTTATTATTTATTCTTTTCCAAGCTTGTGTAGAGTTTCGAAGCTGTTTGAAGACAATACTTGTCTTCCTTGCACTGTGACTTCAATGGAATCCTCTGGGGGACATGCTATTTCCTTAGCAAGTTTTGCTAGAGCATCGACATGGGCATTATCTCCCCGAGGAATCCGATAGAAAGTCACCTCAGGAATTTGCTCCAGGAGCTTCATCGTGTACTGATGATATTCTGCTAATCTTGGTTTCAGAATTTTTGTATTGTCCGACGACCTGCTGGATGATAAGTTGAGAGTCACCATAAATGGAAATGTTTGTTATATCCATTGATATTGCCAAATCCAATTTGGTGATTAAAACTTCATATTCGGCTTCATTGTTGGTGCACGGCTCTGTTAGGTGGTATGAGAACCTCAACATACTCTTATCTAGCATAATAAAGATCAAATCAATCCCTGTTTTGCCTGGTATAACTGTGCCTGATCCTTTGTCTTTCCTGGCTGACAAAGCACCATCAAAGTACATTTCCCAGCGCTGCGCCCTGAATAATTCTATTTGTAGTATTTGCTCGTCTGATAACTCGTCGTTGAGAGAGGACCCAACTGGCAGTGGGTGTGCAACAAGAAAGTCTGCTAATATCTGTCCCTTGATAGCATGGAGGGAAATAAAAGTTATATTAAATTGCAATAAGATCATTTACCATATTGTTAAACGTCCAGAGAGTGTTGGTCGGGTCATCAGATATTGCAATGGATTAACTTTCAAGATTAGGGTAATCTTATGAGAAAGCATGTAATGTCTAAGCTTTTGAGCGGTAAAAATTAACGTCAGACAATGCTTCTCAATAGGTGGATACCTTATCTCCGTCGGTATTAGACGACGACTTAAATAGTAAAGTGCATTTTCTTTACCCTCATCATTGACTTGGGCTAAGAGGGCTCCGAGAGAGTCATCCAAAGCCGTGGTATAAAGTATCAACGGTTTCCGTAGGATAGGGACTGCGAAAATAGTAGGTGTCATTAAATATTGTTTAACATCCTCAAAGGCATGCTGACACTTCTCTTCCCAAATAAATTTGGCGTCCTTTTTAATTAATGTAGAGAAAGGCTGACACCTACCTGAGAGATTAGAAATAAAGCGTCTCAGATATGCCAACTTCCCCTGGAAGGAACGTAGCTGTTTCAAGGTTTTAGGGGGAGGCATTTCCAAGATAGCTTTAACTTTATCCGAGTCGATCTCGATTCCCCGATGACAGACAACTAATCCTAGAAATTTACCGGAGGTAACGCCAAAGGCGCACTTTAAGGGATTCTTTTTAAGGTCATATCATCGTAACCGTTCAAACACGATCCTCAAATAGTACAAATGGTCAATTTTATGTTTACTTTTGATGACCAAATCGTCCACGTAGCATTCTACTTGGTTGTGAATGAGGTCGTAAAAAATCTTCGTCATTGCACGCTGATATGTTGCTCCGGTGTTCTTTAGGCCGAACAAAATCACTGTGTAGGAAAAAATTCCAATTGGTGTTCTGAAGGCTGTAAGTGTTGCATCCTCGGGAGCCATCTTGATTTGGTTGTATCCGGATGATCCATCCATGAAGGAGAAAATTTCATGTGTTGAAGCGATATCCACCATCATCTCTTGTATAGGTAGTGGAAACTAGTCTTTTGGACATGTTTTATTTAAATCCCTAAAGTTGACAAAAACGCGGATCTATCCATTTTTCTTCTTAATAGGTACAATATTGGCTAACCATGTGGGGTATTGTTGTTTTTCAACAAAGTTGACGTCTATCAATTTATTTACCTCAGCGATGACTTGTTGTTCTATTTCAAGGCGCATTCTCCTGGGAGCCTGTTTTACTAGGGTTATTTTCTTGTCCACCCCAAGTTTATGGACTGCAACTTCTGCTGACAGTCCTGACATTTCATCGTAGCTCCATGCGAAGCAATCTCTTAATTATGTTAATAGCTTGACTAATTCTGTAGATTCTTCATCATCAAGTAGAGAACTTATAAACGTAGGTCGAGGTTGTTCTTCAGTTCCGAGGTTAATCTCTTTCAATTCATCGACAGTAGATTTAATTTCCTCCTCAAATTTTGGTGGAGCATCTTCTACTGGTTGATTAGTAGAGTCATCCTCTACATCGAGGCAATCCTCTTCTGACTCACTGGTAACAACCATGCAAAATTCAGAATCGTTGACTGGTCTAACAGTACCGAACCCGAGACCTTCTTTTGAATTGGGAGTTCGACTTTTAGCATTCCATAGTTTTCGAAAAGTTGAAATTTATCTTTTAGCATTTTTTTTGGTAAGTGTCCCTGTTGAATTAACTTTTGGACACAAGATGAGAAGCAACCAAAAGGCAATTCCATTAATTCATTAGAATCAACATCCAAACTTACATGTTTTTCAAGCTCAGTAGAGGTAGAAGCACGATAAAATTTGATCGACTTTGAACCAACACTACGAACTTCCTTGACCTCTAAACTCTCGACCTTTTGCGGGAGAATCGGAGTAAGGGTCATAGTATTCACATAGTGGTTTATCCGATCATACATTGTTTCATATTCATTCCTTTCTGTATCTTCTAGGGATATATCGTACTGAGGTCTTTTCTGCTTTTTCGTCATTATTTCATCTTCAGAATTGTCTTCATCACCAATGTTGATGGTTGGCCTAGTCCGTTCAACAATTAAATTGATCTTTCCTCGTCCACATCCCCGACCTCGACCTGGGGTGCGTGAACTAGAAGAACCTCCACCAACTCGGTGTAAGGGAGTGGTAGAAGGTTGTTGAAGCGGAGTTGCATTGCCTCATTTTTGTGATTCTTCTGAATCTTCATCTTTATTTGTCAGAATCTCGCGTGAGAAGACAATCTTTTTTGGAGGTGCGTAGTAGGCAACATCTTCGTGGATACCAACTTCGTGCACTGAAAATGGTTGTAGGTCTCCCTTGATGCAATTTTCTTGACCATCTTTGAGGTATTTGATGCACTGGTGTAGAGATGATGGAACCATATTGTGCTCATGAATCCATGGTCGACCCAATAGAGAGTTAAAAGATTTCTCGGGGTCGATGATACAAAATTTAGCGGTTGTTACGAGTTCTCCAACCTTCATAAGTAATCTAATTGATCCAAGGGCTCTTTCTCCCTTTTGGTTGAATTCTCTTAACATCATCTTATCGGTTGTAAGCTCTTAAGCTTCAATATCCAAGTAGGCCAATGTTCATAGGCTCATCAAGTTAAGAGATGCTCCAGGATCCACTAAAACTTTAGTTAACACAAATATGCCAATATTGATGGAGATGTAGAGAGGACGGTTGTGGTCGGCGGTACCGAGCAGCAAGTATTCATCTGTGAAGGTTACCCCTGACTGTTCTCTCAACGAGAAAAATTCATCTAAGGATGTGCTAGCCAATTGAGCTAAGCAAATTTCTGGCTCAAGCAAAGTTGTAACCAGAGATTCTCTCATCTCCTTTGACATGATTAGAGCGTTGTAGATGCTTAGTCGGGTAGGCAACTTCCTAAGATGAGCTAGCACATTGTAGTCTACTTTGTATGATCCTCCAATTTTATCTTGATCATGTGGTTCTTCCATTGGTGGAGGTGGGGGTATCTCTTCTCGAGTCATTATCTGTTTTCCTTTATCTGTTGGAGCAATTCATGGTGGTAACACTTTTCCTCTCCTTAAGTTAACTTCTGTGATTTCTTCTTCTTGAGATATCATTGTTGAATCTTCTAGTGTCTCTTCCTCTCCTTCGGAAAGATCTAAGTTGATGGCGAGCGGTGTACCATGATGCTCGAGAATTGGCTCTTCGTTTTCGGTGCTGTTGTAAGCGGCATTATTGATGTCTTCTTTGAACTTGACAATGAGTTCATCAGACTCGAGTACAATTTGAGGATCATTTTGGGGATCGAGATCAAATCTAGATTGGTCATAATCAGTTACATTATCACCAGAAATAGTCAAAACATAGCTGAAATCACAATCATTATATTCATAAGACCCTGGAGGGACAAAAAGATAATCATACAAAGTCAAGGATTCGAGGATTTTCTTCCTCAAATCTGAGACAACCAATCTAGTAGAGGCAACCCCTATCCTACTCCTCGTGCTATCAATCTTGACAGTGACACTTTTCTTCTTTCTGTTCTTTATCCTTGACGATAATTGATCTCCTGGTGAAACCTTCATCTCAGGCTCGGTATGTTGCGGACTCTGAATGGAGGCTTGTTTTGTTGCAGCATGTATCTTGTTCAGTATCTTCTTGGATGATCTGCTCCATACATCATTCCATCCTTCTTCGATATTTGTTAGAGCTTGCTTTGATGAATCCTATATTCAATTAAGGACCCTCTTGAGTTCATCCCAAGTTATACTACATCCACCTACTCCAACATACGGATCAATTGAGAAAATTGACTCAGCTGAAATCATGTTTATGGAACCTTTTTCAGATTATCTCAAATACTCCTTCAGGATTGTAATGTTCTCTTCCTTGAGGTTCTTCTCAAGCCAGTTTTTAAAGATGAAACACTTGTATATAGTGTGCCCAAGCAACCGGTGGTATGGGCAATAATTTGGTTCATTCTTCTTATCCACCTCTTTGGGTTTCTTTGGATCAGGTAGTTTGAATTTTGGTTTCTTCACCAGGCTTTTGAATATTTTAGGTATGGATTCATCCTTGAAGGAATACATAACTTTCTATCGCTCTAAAAGGGGTATTCTTTTACCCATTGTTCGAGGTGATCCCTCCTGAGGCGGCCTTTGGTTGGATTGACTGCTCTGTTTCTGAGAGTTCTGTAACGAATACTGGCGATGCTCTTCTGCATATATCTTTATCGGCTGCTTTCATTTGTCGATAGTCACAACTACTTCTGATTTCTTTTTGAACATTGTGGTCACCTTAGCCTTTTCATGTGGTTCTGTGTGCTTCATTTCTTCTTGAAGATTGTTGGCTTTACTGAGTAGCTTCTCGAAGGATTTGAGTGTGAGTCCCTTAAGCATGAAATCTACTGGCCCATGAATGCTCTTGAGTAGAATCTCAATCTCTTGATGTTCCTGTAACTGAGGTTCACATTTCATGCTAAGGTTTCTCCACCTCAAAATATAGTCTGCCAAAGTTTCGCTGGGCTTTTGCTTCTCCATCATGAGCTCTCCAATAGACACATAATGTTGCGCCTTGGAAAATCTTTTCATAAATAACTATTCTAACTCAGAAAATGTTTTAATTGACGCATTGGGTAAGTCAGTGTACCAGTCAAAAGCAATCCCTGACAAGCTGCTGACAAACTGCTGGTAGAGTAGAGCCTCATTATTCCTCTATTGCCACAACTGGCTGGGAAATGTGTTATATGTTGTCTGGGATTTCTAGTCCCATCAAATATCTTGAATTTTAGGGCCACAAAACCCTTGGGGAAAGACACAACATCAAACTCCTCCGGGTAAGGTTTACCCTTCAAAATTGATGCACCGCCCTTGGATTGGGCCAAGGTATCCCACAGTTGTTCAACCATTTGCTTGAATTCCTTTTCTGGTGTGGCACCTGATGGAGATCTTTCTTTGGTTATTTGTCTTTGTCTGCTAAAGTAGCCTCTCTTCTTTCATCTGTGATGTGTATGATTTCTGGCTGATTAATCTATAGAGAAGCCAATCTTGGTGCTTGTGATTGCCCCTGAATGGTAGCCATGGCGGTCATAACTGCAGTCATCTCTTCTATTCTTTTCTCCAGTAGACTGACTTATTCATCCCTTAGGAGGATAACCCTACGCAGCTCATCTACGGTGTTCTCTTCGATGTGAGGTTGAGCCTCGTACGTAGATGCGGTAGCTCTGGTTTCAATCACATGGGCATCCATGAAATCCTCCTCCAGGTAATCATTGTAATCAAAATCTTCATTGTCACTATTGACAAAAACTCCGTGCTCTCGAGCTAATTTGGAAATCTCAATCTTGAGTTTCTCAACTTTCTCCTCAATTATTGATTCATTGATTGCTTTAAGATCTGGAGGACCATGGTGGATATCTTCTACTTGTTCCTCCATCTCACTGGCTATTGTTGCGACGATGTCAGATATTTCAGGCACTGGTTTTACTTCCTATCCTGCAGGCTCACTGAACTGTATCGGTGCAGCGACCTTGGGTACCCATACCCCCTTCTTCTTCTTTGTTGATGATGTCTCAGGATGGGACACTTAGTAGAAACATCAGTATGTTGAGGGAAGGTATGCTCCCCATGGTGTAGACCGGCTACAGTGTCAGGTAATCGCTTTGTCTTCATCTCTGGGATTGCAGGAATGACAGTTAAGATCATCGGACCGAGTCTTGACTTAACCGGTCGAAGGCCTGGGTCTTGGTGGTAGTATGATCAGTAGTAATCAATGCAGTATCAACTCTATTCCCTAAGCGGAGCCAAACGAGAATGCAAGTAGGCAGTGCTCCAGTTGTCTTATGGGATTGTCTGGCGGATTTGACACCCTTAAAAACTTCCTTCTTCATGTAACTTCCTAACCGAACATCCTTCCTTGGTAGCAAGTCTTCTAAAAACTGCGCTAACTTGAGTGATAGGAGTGAATTTCTTTCCCTCTTCACCATGTCCATGAAGTGGCAGTAATGCAGCAACGATCCTTCGGAAAGTATGACGTTCGTCTGCAAAACCGTTGTATTTGTCGACAAATTCTCCTAATTAATATAAAGGATTAAATATGGTTTATATTAAGTTGGGTTCATACATGCTTCCTATAAAAGCAAGCCCCTATAGTTAATTACATCTTAAATGACCAAAGTCACCTAAAAAGACTCTAGATAAAAATCAAGAAATATTATCTTCAAGGAATTTCAAAGGGTAGGACTTTTCAATGAAATCAGACGTAGAGGTATGAAAGAGGATTAGTTCAAATTTGGAACATTTTGTTATAGAATCCAAAAGAGGAAGAACTAGGGGATGTCATGGATCCAGAGGCGAACCTCGGTGACTTCCCAAGCTATC
>NEWO01000649.1:83378-98843 GCA_003013225.1 Phalaenopsis aphrodite
TCAGCACCCAAACAATAGGACCGAATTGGGGATTTTAGTCTATCACTCTTAAATCTCCAATTCTACGCCCGATAATATTATTTCCCTATTTATTTGCACCCAACTTCATGGGCTTTGACCTCCCTGAATCTTGGATGTAATCTTCACTTTAGTTGTAAAACTCAACATATTTTAACAAATCAATTTGTCATATTGAAAGTAAATTAAGATCGAAGTGAAAAGATCATCACAATTTCTTAAACATTTTAATGGCTTCACCAATTCAAATTGCCATTTCACAAATCTTGAGACAAGGAGAAGGATAGAGAAAACTACTCAGATATCATGGGGAAAACACAACAAAACTTGAAATTTATATATAAAATCAAATTCATACAAACTACAACAAGTAAATAACTTATCTCTATTTTCTCCCCAAGAACACTCCTTGAAGTTCCTCTGAATCTCTTCCTTTCTTTATAACACACAGAATTCTTCTTTGAAGTAGCAAGGAGGATGAAATCTCTCACTTTCCCTCCACTCTTAAAATCTCTCGAAGAATTCCTCACAATATTGGAACCTTTCTAATCTCTAGGAACTCTCTCTAACACTTCCATTACTCCTTAGATTCTTTTCCCCCTTCTCCAGGCTCTCTAATTTTTGGCCAAAATAGTCTTTTGAAGTTGTGGATGAGCTTTCCCAAGAGTTGCCTAAGCATCCCTTCAAAATTTTGCCTTATCCAAAGCTTGAGTAGGCATAACCGCCGAGCTCACCGTCGGCGGCCTCAAGGAAGCCATCGATGGACTTCTGAAGAATTTTGTCTTGTAGCTTCGGGAAAAATTCACCGTCGATGGCTAGTTCAAATTTCCATATTTTGGTCATTTTTGCTCCAAGTTAGCTCCTTTTTGCATCTTTTTGCTCCAATGACCATAATTCATCATTCCTGCAATAAAACATCAAAAATATCTTTCTTTAGAGTACAATATCATAAAAAACAGTATAAAAGAGGTATGAAAATCTCAACATATTTTCCTTGAGTCACGGGATCAATGAATTGTATTAGCACGGTAACCTTAGGTACCCATACCTTTTTCTTTGATGATGATGTCTTGAGATAGGGTGTCTCAACAAATGCATCGACATGTCAGAGAGAGGTATGCTTCCCATGGTGTAGACCAGATACAATACTCTTCATCTTTCCATCAAAACATTAGAAACATCCTTATGGCCGGTGACTGGTAGAATTCTCAGACCCAAATGTGACTTAACCACGACTTGCAGGTCTTAGAGCAGCGACAATAGAATCGATGGTGATGATGGTAGTATCAACTCTATTTCCCAGGCGGAACCTGACGGGAATGCGAGCATGCAAAGTTTCAGTTGATCCTTGAGATCGTTTGGCGGATTTGACATCTCTTAGAATTTATTTCATGTGAGGGTATATTGTACATCCCACTTGTTTAAGTAATTCACTGACTGAACAACCCTCTTCAGCAGCTAGTCTCTGGAATACTGTATTGACTCGGGTGATAGGAGTTGGCTTCTTCCTCTCCCCACCATGTCCATAAGGTGACAGTAAAGTAGCAGCAATTTTCAAGAAACTTTAGTACCCATTGGTGTCCATTAAGGGATGGAATCCACTCCCTCACAAAAGCGGATAGTTATCCGACAATCCTAGTTCCTCCTGCTAAGGAATTTCATCAACAAACACTTCTTCAAAAATCTGGGCTTTAGCAGCCTTCCAAATCTTTTGACTGTGGTTTCTTCTTTGTAACTGAGTTAATGGCACAGAATTCAAACCCGATCCAATTTCAAATACTGATGGTGGGAATAGCAAATCCTTTCATTGTATCTTCAACAATCATGACCTCCTTTCCTTTCATGGAAAAAAGGACAACAAACTTAGCAGGTGCTCGGGCAGCAACGGTTTTCACCTTCTTGCAGGAATGGAAATATTGGGGATAGTTCAGGTTAAATTCTGGAGCGATAACTTTCACTATGACAAAGGGAGTCTTTCCAAGCACGGCTTCCAGTTCCTCAAATCTGGCTCCAAACTTGATAGTAAGAGCGACATTGCGGGCATCACGGTTTGTCAGTAAGTTGCAAGAGAAAGTGAGCGTAGGGAATGCCAATGCAGCAGCTTCAAAAAAGAAAGCTCTGAGGCTAGTTATTGGTCAACACCTTGTAATTTTAGTGCGAACACTAAAAATTAACAAAGGTCGCTATGTAGACTCGACAAATTTTTATTTAATTTTAGTTTGTGACGATTTTAAAATTTAGTAAAAGTAGTTTGAAAGTAAAAGGATTTAATTAATTAAGTAAGAAAAATTTAAAGAGTATGTGTAGCATGAGACAATGCAATTTAATTTGCAAACTATCAAACTAAATCTGAAAAGAGACAAAAGGGAAAGTAAAGTCTTAGGACCCAGTGCGGGACTAACTTCACAACACATGTCGCATAGGCGGAACTAGTCCACCAACACACCTATTAGGGGTCTAACCCCCACACAAGGATTAAAAGTCCTAATAAACTCCTGAACCTCTCTATTCAAGGGTGATTGAACAGACAATCCTGAAGTCCAAAAGAGTTGACCATACTTACCCAAGCAAGAAATGGGTGAATCATGCCAACGGAAGAAGGGTAATTTGGTCTATGAGGGACATGGACACATTACCGATATGTTACCGATATGTGAATACAGTATTCTCTGATTCAAATGGAGAGAAAAGCTGATCCCCAGTGGAGTCACCATAAGCTGTCGGCACTATTTTCGTGGTGGGGGTCCTGTGCAAACTGTCGGTCACCGGAATCGGAATATCGTCACCCACTTCGGAGGCACATTTAATTTACATATATATAGTTTTTCGAAAAATATGAAATCAAACCGACCACATATTTTTCATAGTTTAAATGAAGGAGCACCACACCTTACGCTATATATCCATCTTGAAAGATAGACACATGGCTTGACGGTGATACTCAATCAAATAAACTAAGAAATATATGACATTTGTTTGGTCTGCAAAACCATTTTATTATTATTAGTTGACAACTTCCCCTATTTAATATGAAAAATTAAATAGGATTTATATTAAGTTGGGTTTGGAGGCAAGCCCCTATAATTAATTACATCTTAGATAACTCAAGTCACCTAAGAAAACTCTTGAAAAGAATCAGGAGATATTATCTTTAAGAAGTTCAATGGAATAGGACTTTTCAATGAGCTCGGACAAAGAGGTGTGAAATCAGAATAGCTTAAAATTGGAACATTTTATTTTTTGAATCTAAAGGAGGAAGAACAATGGGATGTTAAAGATACTAAGGAGAACCTCGGTGACTTCTCAGTTTACCATTTGGTTTGGCTTCAATTTAGAGGAGAAATATTTAAAAATTTTATCTTGCCAATTTTATTAATTAGAGCTTACATTCATGTGAGATAATCAGATAAATAGCCTGGAAGATGTGAGGATTTAAGTCGTACCAAACGACAACATCAGAATCCTAAAATAGGTTAGGGCTTAGTTTGTATAGCAGGGCTATACAAAGGCCTAAGGAAAAATTGAGGATTTATGTCACACTAGGAGGACAACCTCGAAGTCCTATAGCTTGTTGTTTAATTTTAAGGAATAGTTTAGCCGTTGTAGACATGTTTTGTTGTTGAAGATGGTTGTGCCGCCCACAATGCTAGCTCCAAGCTTTAGAAGTTCAAGTCTTAGAAGTGTCAAATTGTAGAGACTAAGAGAAGTATAAAGTTTAGAAGTCAAGTTTTATAATGTGTCAAGTTATGATGTCAAATCAAATGTTTCCTAAGGTTATTGTTATTTAAATATTATGGAGGGTTAAAGTTGATTACAGCAACACCAGTTAGGATCCTACGCTCCTTCATTATGGTATCACTATTTTCTTATGAATTTACTTAGCTTAAATGAGTTGTGAAACTCATTAAAATCAGGGAGATCTAGTTAGCAATTGTGGGTCATCTCCTCCTAGGGACTTCCATAAATTTAAAAGAACGTTTTAAGTTTAGTGAAATTTCAAAGGATTTATGGTTACCATTGAAAAAATTTGTTTTAGATTTTGAAAATGTTGATTAAGTTTTAAAATGGTTGTGATTTTTCAAGAAAGTAAAGTATGCGCCCAAGAAGGTATGATATTTGCAGAAAGAAAAATAAGAAAAATAAAATAACGCTGTAAAAGCATACCTGTCATCTTCTCGGCATTTCAGCTGAAAGATTAGCTTTTGCAACATGTATATAATTTTTCAAGAAATTTAAGTTGCAAGAATAGATGAAGGTGTATCTAACAAATCCGGAGTATGACTTATTAAGTTTCGAAAGATCTTAATGGACGATTTAGAACAAGATATAGCTAGTTCAACTTGTCCTTCAAAATATCCAAGAGATTATAAAGTGTTCAGGGAGTGACCTTGAACTGCTTTAAAGATCCCTTCAAACATTTGAGTTCATTTTAAACTTATCATATTGCTCTACTAATCATCTCAGGTAGAATTAAAACTACCCCATTACTCGATGAACTTTGACATTTTAATCGTCCCGAGAACAAGGTACCCAATTAATCAATTGATATTTTACTTTAAAGTTATGTAGTGAATGAAAGTTTCAGTCATTAAGGACCTTTGCACCCACCACTAAAGCTAGGCTTGTAGTGCTAATCATTGGTATCATTATCCTCTAAATCCCATCAAACAAATTAAATATTAAGCCAAGATCACTACCAAGCCCCTTAATGAATCTAATGGGAGAAAGATTAGCAATGGTTAAAATTTTAATTTTGGTGATGTGGATTCTGATTAAAAGAAGTCAAATCTCATTAATTGCAGACTTAATCCTAAGTGAAACATCATCTCCATAGTTTAAGCCTGTCACTTGAAAACCATTTTATTTTGATTAACTTCCAAGTATGATAATTTAGAAAATTTATCATTTTATTCTTATCATGGAAATGTGACAAGTTGGTTTCAACCTCTTACCCATTATGTTTCAATCAACCAAATATATTAATTACGATCAAAATTACCCATTTTCCTTTGATTAATCCTAAATTTTGACTAAGGAACCAAAAGCCTAAAATGACAATTCTACCCTCGGGGCTCTTCTCGGGGCTCTTCAGCTCATAACTTATGAAGCATAATTCAAGTGACTTTGACGAATTTTGTCTACCCTATCCATAGAGTAATTAAAACATCAGAGGAGAAAACTGTGGTTTACAAATTTTAATTTAAATACTTATTATTTTTTAAATTTTGAAAATAAGATTTTAAAAAAATATAATTTATTTAAATGATCAAAATGGGGTTTTTGGTTTATGAGAAAAATACTAAAGGTTCTCTTAGATCAGAGAAAATATTTAAGCAAAATTTCATGATTTTCTAGAATTAAATTTTAATTATTATTTTATAATTATTTAATGGAAAATATGCTTTAAATACAAAATTATTTTTTATGTCTTATTAAGTCTCACTGAGTCCAAAGAACTTAAAGGAATAAATTTTATATTTTTTATGATTTTTAAATTATTTATTATATTTATTTTAATGAGAAAATAGGGGAAATACATTTTTAAGCCTTTGGGAATTTATTTTTAACTTAAAAAAAAACTAGAAAAAAATATTTTAATGAGTTCCAAGTGATCAAAAAATCATTAGAAATATTTTTATATTTTTGGAATTTTTTTAATTATTTTTAATTGTTTTTTTAATTAAAAAAAACTAAAAAATAAAGTATTTTATCGAAAATGTTTTTTACCTTTCCTAAGTACTCATAATCACAAGGAACCTAGAAAATTACTTTTCATAATTTTCCTAAATGTATTTAATTTAATATAATTTTTTTTTGCAAAAATACAATATTTCTTGAAAAATCAACTTTAGAGCTTAAACTTAATCAAATAATTTTCAAATTTTTGCAATGGGTTAATATGATTTTTGTACATAATATGAAATTAATTTTTTTTTATTTTTGAGTAATATTTAATTTAAATAAATTAATACAAAAAATATATATTTAATAAATTATAGAAATTTTCAAAATTATTCAAACCATCATGACATTTTTCTTAAGCTTCTCTAACCATAGGAAACCTACTAAAATTATTCCCATAATTTTCCAAATGGTATTTTAATTTATAAAATTGAAATAACCCAAAATAGCTACCTTATCTTGAAAATTAAGTTTAGATGCACATAGATGACCTCTGACCTTGAAAAAATCAGAGAAAATAACCCTTATCATAAGGAATGAACCCTAAAATTTTCGAGTCATGGTGAGCAATGCTTGAACATAATGAATTAAAATACCACAGAGAGTATTTAATTAATTAAAAATCAATGAGTTGTCAAATAATTTTAATTTTTGGTCTACATTATTCTCCTTTGCTCACTGAGCAAAAATGTATTTTTATTTTTATTTTTTTTATTTTTCTTAGAAAGTTATGAATTTTTAAAGTTCTGAAATTTAATTAAATCCATAAAATCCATATTTTTCTACTTAAACACGTGGCGCCACCTCAACCTTGGCAGCTCTGAAGTCTCCAAGCAGCGCTCTGATATTCGACAATGTTAGCCATGTAGCCGCCTTGTCAGCTCGTCTTTTCATTCCATCCATTCATCTAACGCGATCTCAATCATCCATGAAATAAACGTGCAATCGGACGGCATCCGTTCATCTTACCTAAGTGGCTTAACCCGTAAGTCGTTCACATTAAAACATTAAGATCTCAAGTTAAACTCAACCAAATCATTTCATGCTTATTTCTACACCTTTATATACTCAAGATGAACATATTTATACGACTTATACGGTATGAAATATAGTAAATACGTCTGAAGAATAAAATGACTTACCAAATCGTTCACATTAAAACATTAACCAAATCACTTCGTGCTTATTTTAAATGAAGCTCGGTTTAGGGTTGAAGCTCAATACTTTTGTCTGAAAAGGGAGGCCTTAATTAGATGTTGTAGTAGCTTTGATTGGGTCTAACAAACCTCCAGTTGAAGCCTAGGCCTTGATGAATTGTCTAAGTATGATTTCGATCAAAGGAGTTTTCAGGTGTTGGTCTAGAGCTAGGCTAGAGGTTGTTTAGGATGGGGTTTTTGTGGGGGATTAACTCCTCTCACTCTAGTGATGGTATGGGCACAATTAATTGAGTTTTGGTGCATTACGGAGCTGTGAGGAAATCTATCCTGATTTGGCCTGAGATTTTGAACTCAAAATTGAGCCCTCACAGTGGAAGCTAGAGGGGGAAAAGGTATGCTTGAGCTTAGAAGTTCTTGGAGAGTGTCTGGAAGAAATTGGGCAGAATTTCTCGAAGGAAATTGGCTTTCGTTATGTTTTGGCCATAGGGGAGGGGTTTAAATTAAATGGCTTACGGTCAGGGCTTCAATTCAGGTGCAATTGGGTGCTTAAACGGAGGGTAGAAAAATGCCAAAAACCAATCAAGGTTGGCCAGCTTGGATGGGTACAATTGAGTTTGTATTAAGGCATGGGGGATCTTAATTTTGGCTCCTCTGGTGACTAGGGTGCTTGACCAAGGCAGGGTAGGTGCTCAGGTGACTCAGGGACCTCAGAGGAATCTATTATAGCAATTAGTTTGTGTTGATGATGGGTTTTGGCAAAGATCGCTTTGGTTTAATCAATTTAGGAAACAAATCCCTTAATTTAGAGGACCATTGGTCCATGGATCACATAAGGTGGGCTAAGTGGGTTTAGCCTGGTCACTAGGGTCTAGTTGGTGGCTATAGAGGCCCTGTCTTGATCAATTTGGCATGACTTGTTCAATTTTGGTGCATGGGTTCAATTTGGGTCAAATTGGTTTGAAGTTGGGTTTGGCTTGGGATAGCCATAACATCAGACTTAATTTATTAAGCAACGTGGTGTGGATGATTGTCATAAAGAGTTTAGAAAAGATTTGGAGTGATTTTGAATTGATCTGGAGGGGAAATTTGAAGGAATTTGGACATTTGGTCTATTTGGTGTTGTTGGGTTAAACTTGGGTTTAAGCTAGGCTAGAGTTAAGATAAGTCCAAACATAGAGTTCAAAATGGTCTAGAAGGATGTTATGAAGATTTCTTAACATTAATTGGGTGTTAATTTTCGGATTTGAGCATTCAATTTGGGGACATTTGGAGATATGAAAAAATTGGGGGTTATGGATTTGTATTAACATTGAGTGAGATTGAAGCTTGAACAAGTCCAATCAAGGGTTCAATTTGGTGTGTAGGAATGTTATAATGGGTTTGAGATTCAAAATGAAGCAAGTGAGTGGGTTATAGGGTTCAATTTGGTGATATTAGGACATATGGTCAAAATTAGGGATTTTGGTTTGGATTAAAATTAGGTTCACAATATGAGTCAATTGGACTTTAATTTAGTTTTAATTGAGTTTTTTCATGTTTAATTTGAGTTTAGAATTGAAATTAGAGAAGATTGGGATAAAATTGATGAACATTTGGGGTGAATTGGGGTAATTGGGCCTTCAAAGGCAATTTGGGGCTTTTGGTCAAAATTGGTCAAATTAATCAAATTGGGTTCAGTTGATGGGTCCAAATTAGTTTTGGGGAAATTTGAAATGATTTTGAAGATTTTGGGAAATTTTGGGCCACCAAGGGTATTTTGGTAATTTTGGCAATTTGGGGAGGTTTTGGGGAATTTTGGTAGTTTCAAATGGTTTGAGATGATTTTTGAACAAATTTGAGTATTTTGGGTGAAATTGGAAATTTTGGTCAAACTTAGGGTTTGGGGGTGTTTTTGGTAAATTGGGTAGATTTTGGGGGCAAAAGGCTAAGTTAGATTTTTTGGAGAAAGTGAGGTGCCAACCACCCCATTTGAGCCATGGACCAATGAAATCCTCATTTGGGTCCTCCATGTACTGGTCTTATCTAAACCCTAGCCTAGGGCATGTGGGTTTAGGGGACCATCTACATGAGTCTCCCAAATGATCAAGGGATCAAAGTCAACAAGCTTTAATTTAGGTTTGTGAGTGGGATTTGATGTTCAAGTGAGTGACAATGTATGCTCCAGCTCAAGACAAACACTCATAGTCATTCCTAAGGCCAAGCAATTCTATGAGGACTCACCCTGAGCTCCCCCATATTAGCCCCACCTACTAAGTGCTAGAGGTTAGGACCAAAATGTGGAACTTCAAGTTGATCAAAGAAGAGTTTAGAATTTCTAATGGTGAGGGTTCCTTTTCTAGTCATCTAGGAATAGTCAACAGGAAAGTCCTATGGCTAGATCTTAGGCTACTGAAGAGGAAACTGAACCTTAACCAAAAGTGAGGTCAGCATAGATATTCTAGTTACCACCAAATACTTATGGTTTTCGAGGATCAAGAAAAGATGACATTTATAAGTACTTATGGGACTTTTAATTTTAGAAGAATGTCATTTGGTTTATGTAATGCACCTGCAAATTTCCAATGGTGTATGATGTATATTTTTTGTGACTTAATTTAGAAAGAAATTGAAGTCTTTATGGATGATTTCTCAGTTTTTAAAACCTCTTTTGATTCATGTGTAGATCTTTTAGCAAAGGTTCTAAAAGTTGTGAAGAAACTAATTTATTTCTCAATTGGAAAAAAATGTCAATTTATGGTCACTGGAGGAATTCTATTAGGACATAAGATATCTGAAAATGACATGGAAGTTGACCAACAAAAATTCAAGTTTTTATTGAATTACAACCTCCTACATCAGTAGAAGAAGTAAGAAGTTTTCTAGGACATGGTGGATTTTACAGGAGGTATATTAAAGAATTCTAAGAAATTGCTAAGCCTCTATGCCATCTTTTAGAAAAAGATACGAATTTTGATTTTAATGATAATTGCTTAAATGCCTTCAATTTATTAAAGAAAAAATTAATCACTACACCTATCATCGTTTCACCTAACTGGGAAAAGTCATTTGATTTAACATGTGATGCAAGTGATTATGCTATTCGGGTTGTTTAAGGACAAAAATATGATAAGATTCTAAAGTTATATACTATGCCAGTAAAACTCTTAATGAAGCTCAAATTAATTACACAACAACTGAAAAAGAGCTATTGACAATAGTATATACTATTGATAAATTTATGCCATATCTAATTGGAGCTTGACACATTGTGCATACTAATCATCCCACTATTAAATATCATATGTCAAAGAAGGATGTGGAACCAAGATTAATCAGATGAGCCCTTCTTTTGTAAGAGTTCGATTTTCAGATAGTGGATAGGAAATGTGCTGATAATCAAATTGTTGATCATCTGTCAAGACTTGAACAGGAAAGTAAAAAAGAAAATTGAGAATGATATAAATGAAAATTTTTCTGATGAACAACTTTATGTTGTTGCTGAGTAGCATATACCGTGGTATGTAGATATAGTTAACAACTAATTTAATAGCATTTTACCATATGGACTAATAAGACACAAGAAGAAGAAATTTATTTATGATGTAAGATTTTACTTTTGGGATGACCCTTTTTATATAAAAAAGTTGAAACTAAGTCATTCGAAGATGTGCACCAATTAATGAAATCCAAAAAATTATACAAAAATTTCATAAATCTAATTTTGGAGGACACTTTGGAGTGGATAAGACTGCATTTAAAATTTTACACTCTGGATTTTACTGGCCTACATTCTTTAAGGATGTTAATATATATGTGAAAGCTTGTGATTGATGTCAGAGAGTAGATCATATTTCAAAAAGAGATGAAATGCCCCTGAATTTTACTTTGGAAGTTGAAAATATTTATGTGTGGGGTTTAGATTTTATGGGACCATTTGTACCATCTTCAGGAAAAATTTATATCTTATTAGCTTTAGATTATGTGTCTAAATAGATTGAAGTTGTAGCTTTCTCATGTGATGCTTTGAGTGTTTCAAATTTTTTAAACAAAAATATTTTTCTCGGATTTGAAATTTCAAGAGTGATCATTAATGATGAGAGAAGTCACTTTAAAACTCGTAGAATTAGCACATTATTGCATAAATATAGAATTAAACATCAAATTGCCACAACTTATTACCCTCAATATAGTAGTTTAGTAGAAGTATCAAATCAAGAAATTAAATAAATTTTAGAAAAAATTGTAAATCTTAATAGAACTGATTGGTCTGATAGACTTGATTCTATATTATGGGCTTATAGGACTGCATATAAAACTTCTATAGGAATGTCATCATATAAGCTAATTTTTTGAAAGCTTGTCACTTACCAGATGAGTTAGAACATAAAGCTTAATAGGCTATGAAAGAATTTAATTATAATTTAAAGGATGTTGGAGAAAAATGTTTATTGCAATTAAATGAGCTCGAGGAAATTAGGAATGAATCTTATGAAAATGCTAGATCATAAAATAAAAGATGAAAAAATTGCATGATCAAAAGATTTTGAGTCTAGACAAGAGGTTTTATTATACAATACTCGATTGAAATTCTTTCCCGGAAAACTTAAGTCCAGGTGGATGAGTCATTTTTTTTTATAAAAGTTTATCCTTGTGGGTTTGTGGATATTAAAGATCCAAAAGCTGAACATAACATTAAAGTAAATGGACAAAGGTTGAAACCTTATATTGGTGAGAATAAGCCCTTTTATAAAGAAACTTTGATGTTGGGATAGTTCGAGTAAACATTTGGATACGTTAGGCTGACGGTGATAAATCAGGCGATGGGTAGGAGGCAACCCACTATAATTTGTATGGTTTGATTTATGTCTGTTATAAATGTAGTACTGATACGCCTAAAAAATGACTACTTTTTCATATATATTTTATGCTCAATTTTAATGATTTTTAATGATATTACACTTCAAAGGAAGGTATTTTGCATATTTTTGGTTTCAGAGACAAGAAATGGAGTTTTGGAGAAAAAGAAGCAAAAACGGTGCAATTTGGAGCAAAAATGAGCAAGAAAGAAAATTTTTTCCTGGCACATTTTGATATGTCCTTCTATGCCTAACCTCATTTACACTTCTCACACATTTTTGAATGAAATTAAACTTTAAATAAAGCTTATTTTCATGCTTATTTTGTAGGTTTATATACTAGGAACGAAACGCTACTGAAATGTGGCGTAATGGAGCTAAAAGGAGCCAAACGGAGTGAAACAGTGAGGCTGCTGCAGATCGGTGCCAAAGATGCCCAGACCGGCACCGATAGCACCCAGACCAACTTCGACAACTCTTGGGACGGTTATGGACCAATTTTTGGTTGATTTTGATGTTCTAGGAGGCTCAAAAGTGATTCAAACACCCCATGAAGTGATTCAATGCATCTAGACGCTTGGAGAAGGCTATTAAATGAAGAGACATAACTTTTGGATGAATAGATTTGTCATTTAAGAAAAAGGAGGGAATTGAGGGCTTGGCGCCTCTCATAGTGCGTATCGGTGCGTGCGTGTGTGGGGGTCTGTGTGTGTGTGTGAGAGAGAGAGTGTGTGTGTGTGTGTGAGTGTGCTGTAGAGTAACTTCTTGTTTATGGAGATGATTTTCTTGAAGAATTGTAAGAGGAGAAGGAATGTGAGAGGTTTCTTCTTCATTACACTTCTAAGAGAGAATTTAGTGTTGATTGTAAAGAGAGAAAGTGCTACATGGGAACTTCAAGGGATTTACTTGAGGAGTTGTTTAAGATAAGTTGTGTTCTTTCATTTTCTTTATTTTGTAAACTTATTTTTATATATAAAATCTATGTTTTGTCGTATCTTCCTCATGAGTTCTGAGTAGAATTCTTTGTCTTTCTCCATACTATGAGATATGATGAAATGAAGAGATAATTTGGATGTGTCATTTTAAAATATAAAATAATTTGTGATGATTTTCCTACTCCGTTCTTAATTTACTTTTTGATCTGGTCAATTGAAATGTTAAAATTTGTTGTGAGACATATGATTCGAGAAATGGAGTATGAGTTCTACAACAGAGTGAGAATCACATTTAATTCCATTGAGGAGGTTTCATTCATGAAATTAGGTGCTAATAAATAGGGAAATATACATTGTTGGGCGTAGAATTGAAGATTTTAGGGTGACAGACTAAAATCCTTAATTTGGTCTTAGTGTTTAAGAACTAAAGCGAGCGTAAGCCTTTAGGGGAAGGGAAGTGGGAGCTCTAGAGTGAGAGTCAGTATCCTCCCAGCCTAACCATGGATTTAGGGACTAAACCTGAGATTAGCCAATGATTATCTATAACACTGAATCATGATAGAGAATTAAAACTGCTCTTATTTGGCACAATACAAATTCAAACCATTTATCTCTATCATTAACCAAAAATTCATTGTAGTTAGAAGGATACTTTCTTAAATTTGAACTCTTTATAACAAAACTTTGTTTAGTCTTAATAAATTTAACTTTAAAGTTTAGAAATTAATTTAGTAAACGTAGTTCTGTTAGCATACATTAAAACCACTTTAATAAACCTTCTGAACTAATTCCTCATAGTAGTAGACTAGAATTAACCTAAACGATTTCTTACCTCGCTTCTTCATGGGATCGATATTGGGGTTTTAAAAGAAAGTCCTATATTACTTGAAGCGATATGTGCACTTGCGTAGAACCACTAGTGTGTGAACTATTTTGATTTTCCACATTAACAACTTAATATAAATTGGGTCAAGTTTTTTTGCCATATTTATGAAAAGCTAAATTACTGTGTAATTTCAGGACAAGTCAAGTTCTTGGCACTGTTACCATGGATTTAAATTTACATAAAACACGCAGAAAAACAACACACACTAGGGGCACATCAAGTACCATGACTAACTATTGTTAAAGAAGCATTTTAAAACACTATTTAAGAAATTAGACATGATTGGAACATGAAAGATTTGACGATAGGCGATACGGTGTTCACTAAGGCACTAGCACCTAAGTGCCAAAAATGGCACCTAAGCGCCAGAGCCCAGTGAGACCGGCACTGAGGTGTCAGAATCTGACGCCTAGGCACCAAAGTTGCTAGTCATCGAAAAAATTGGCTGCCATGCTGTTTTTTCCACTTCTTTCTTTTTAAATTGTAATATCTTCATCCCCAATCACCAAAAATTCAAAATTTTGGCCTAAGATAAGGAATTTAGAGGGATTTTGAATTCTTGTATCCATGGAGAGTACAAATAATGATATGGGAAATGGAGATAAGTTTGTGCACAATGATTCTCAAACCTATTTCAATGGTTCCTAGCATTGAGTTTAGAGAGGATGATTAGCAAATTAGGAAAAATTGAAGAAGAGCTTTCATTACTATGCAACAAATTACATGAGATGTATCATCAATATGAGCATTTGCGATGGCAAATGAAGCTTCAATTCAATCACATGGCGTGTTATCAGGATTCTCATGTATCAATGTATTGTAACAACAAATGGATAGATGAGAAGATGGTTATGGATTTCCCGCATGCCCCTTTCTTTCGAGTCTTTGGTCCTAACTCTTTAACATGTGAAAGGGAGGGCGAAAATTCAGTCAATAACCATTGAAGTTTAGAAAGATTTAAGTTTTTTTGATTTGTCATGTTTAACTTAGCAGTAGTTGATTTGTGTACTACTTCATTTAGTACTTTAGTATGTGTTGGTTTGCTTATGTATATGTGTTGTATTGCTCTCTTGTGCTTATTATGACTGTTGTACTATCATTTGATGGTACTAATAAAATTATGTTTGTGAAAATCATATGTTAGATGGGTGGATTTAATCTCAGATTAAAATTATAATTAAATAATTGAAAGTTAAAGATGTTGGGGAGATCATAAACATGAGGTTTGATATCAATTTGTTGAGAAATTTTTGGTTAAAGGCATTAGACTTGCTATGTTACACTTAAAATCCAAGAAAAGTGCCAGACTTCAACTCATCATGGCACCTAGGCGCCGGTTCAACTGAATCGGCTGAAACTCCATATTTTTGCAATTTAAACTGAACCCACGCCATTCTTAATGCCTAAGCTTCTTTTTCTTCCTCATTTTCAAGAAAAACAGCCTTAGGGTTAATCTTAGTGCTCTAATCTTCAAGATTTTTTTGCTAAAAACCACCGGATTTCATCTTCTCGAGGTTAGATCTATATTTTGGCATAGTTATTTTGTGATTTCAACATGAATTTTCCATACATTAAGTGGAGGCCGAAAATAGCAAAATTTTTTGGATTGGGTGGTGAAAAATCCATGGATTTAAGCCTTGTTAGCTTGAAAAAGCTTGTAGGAAGCCATTTATCTTAGTTTTAAAATTTGTCAGAATTTTTCTTGTTTTTTTTTAGATGGCTCCTAAGATGAAGCAGGGAAAGGGGAAAGAAACTTATGAAAATAAAAAATTGGTAATTTTTAAAGCTTAAATTTGCTACAACAAATTTGCATTGTCCCGTAAGTTCATTACAGAATGAAGTTTTTACATACCAGGTGGTGCCATAAAAAATGTAATTGTGGCTCGTCACTGAGAGAGCTTTTGTTATTTCACTATTGTAGCTATCATTGTTGTAATACGAGAGTTTTATGC
>NEWO01000649.1:99743-118931 GCA_003013225.1 Phalaenopsis aphrodite
TTTTCTTATATTCCTTTGATCACAGAGAACCTACAAAAATAAATTTCATAATTTTTTGACATTCATTTTAATTTATATACCTATTTTAAGCAAATATGTGACTTAACTTTGGAAAGTAGAGTTTATCATGCTAGAAATGTTCTCTGACTTTAGAAAAAATTAGAGAATACTTTTAGACACAGAGAGAATAAACCCCCAAAATTTTACACCATTATGATTAATATTTAATTTCCTATGATTTAAATAAGATTTAGAGTATTTAATTAATTTAAAAATAAATATAATTCAAATAAATTTTATTTTTCATCCACATGGTTCTCCTATGTTCACTGAGCACAGGGGTATTTTAAATTTTTTTTATGATTTTTCTACACCAAGTTATAAAATTTCTAATTTTTTAAAATTATTTAAATTATTAAATAACTAATTTCCTACTTTTCTGAGTCAGTGCTGACTGAATCATTGTATCCGTCGAAGACCACACATCGTATTTTGATTTAGTGCCACCATCTGTGTCAGCCGCCATGCGCCTCACTTTTATTGCTTCATCTCTTCGTCTGATGCCATCTGGTCCATCTGTCTGATACACACGCGATCGGATGGCTCCTGGTCATCGTCCCCGAGTGACCTAAATCGTAAATTGTTCATTTTCTAAACCCTATTTCTCCTTAGATTCTCAGCTAAATTATTTAGGGTTTGTTCCTACACCTGCATCTAACCGAGATAAACACTTTTATATGGTTAATTAAGCATGAATTTAAACTTTTTTTCACAAAGGCCCAAACCAAGCTCAGATTTGAGGAAAATGGTGCATACTTGAGGCCAAGAGACGTGGCCTTGATTGGGATGGTTCTGCACATTCGTGGTGAGTTGAAGAACCACCTCCAAGTGTCAATTTAAGTTGGGGTTGGATCTGTGTAAGACTTCCTTAAGTAGGTGGCACAACCTTGGTTAAATTCTGGTGCAGAGGGCTTTAGGGATGGGGATTTTAGTGGGGAACTTCCTCTCTTGCTCTGGTGAAGCTCAAGAGCCTATAAATTTATGAAATTGATTGAGATCCAGATATGCCAGTGAGAAACCCTAGATTTTATGTTCAAAATTAAGCCTAGAGAGTGAGAATGAGGGCTGGAAAATAATGGGGTTGAGCTTCTCTGGGTTTCTAGGGGGTCTAGAGAAATTTTGTCACAGTTTTGCTAAGGTTTTAGCACTTTCCTCTATTTAGTCGTGAGAGGACTCCCATATATATAGGAGGCTCTGGTGGCCAATAAGGCATGCCATGGTGGCAAGGAGGTCGCTCGGATGGAGGGAAGAATAGCTTCAGTGGCAAACTTGGTTGAGCCAGCTTAGAGGGGTTTAATTTTGGGTTTTACCCAATTGGGGCATCTCAATTTTGCCATTTTCCGGTGGCTAGGGTGGCTAGCCGGCCAGGGTCAGGTCACCTCTGAGCTCAAGGAAGTCAGGGAGGTTGATTGGTCAAGCCAATTTGGTCATAGGGGGAAGTGAGGTTTGGGTAAATTAGTTAGGTTTGGGTTTAACCCCTTGCTCCAACGGCTAGGTTTGGTTCCATGGTGGGTAGGGTGAGTGTCATGACCCCAAGAAAGGTTTTGGTGGACTTGGATGGCTAGTTTGGGCATGAGCTAAAAGGATTTGAATTTGCATGAGGAAGGGAAAACTTGTGTGAAGAGGAAAGGGGGAGGTGTCCTCCTTTTTCCCTTTTTTTAGCAAATTTGACCCTCATGAGGACCATTGATGGCTTCATGAGTCATGTCATGCCATGCATGATGTCATGAATGAATTTCATGAAAAGTGAATTTTAATTATTTATGAATTTTGGAGAAATGCCATGATACCAAATTTGGGAAAAAGTTCAAATAGATACATGATATGATGTCATGATGCATGGTTTCATTAAGAGGATGATGAGGAGAGAAAAATTGTCATGTGTGCTTGGATTTGGGCTTTTTTCAAATTAATGAAATAGGATTTTTAATATGCATATGAAGATAGGCTTTTAAAATGCATGAAAATTGATTTTAATCATGGGCCAAATCCAATGGGCTTGGATTTAGTTTCAATTGGCCTTGGTCATGATTACATTTAAAGTAGATTTGAAATATGAGAGGTTTGGAATGAATTTGGTGGAAATTGGGGTTGATTTGGGAAATTTGGGCCTTTAGGGATAATTTTGAAATTTTGATAAGTTTTGGTAAATTTGGGTGCAATTGAGGCCATTGAGTGGTTAAGATTGGTCTTAGGGATGTTTGGGGGTGAATTTGGAGATTTTAGGAATTTTCAAGGTATGAAGGACATTTTGATAATTTTGAGGTTTTTGGGAAAAATTAGGTTAATTTTGAAAACTTTGGGAAGTTTGAGATTAATTCAAAAGTATTTGGGTATGTTTATGAAATTTTGGCGGAGTTTGGGAATTTTGGTAAATTTGGGTAATTTATGTGAGGTTTAGAGCTTAGGGTATTGGTCTTGGGGATTGATCGTGCCTAGCCACCTTAGAACCATGAGTCACCAATTAAGAACTCATTTATGAATCTCCACATGTTGGTCTCAGACATCTTGACCAAAGGTTAAGGGATCGACTTTAAGCCATATCTTTTTGCTTAAGTTATGGATGCTCTTACTAGACATTTACATGAGGACATACCTTAATCTATGTTTTTTTGTTGAGGATATTCTTCTTGTCGATAAAACAAGAGAATGAGTTCAAGAAAAAACTTGAATTATGAAGGTCTACATTGGATTCTAAGGGCCTTCATGTGAGTAGTTCTAAAACAGAATACATGGAATGCAATTTTAATTGTAGTTGCTCTAGTGGTAGAGTTGTACCTATGAGTGATCATTAAAATGTGGATTGTTTTAGATATCTCAGGCCTATTTTTTAAAGTATTGGTAATATAGATAGGGATACTATTAGTAGAATTCAAGTTGGTCAGTTGAAGTGGAGGAATACATCAGGCCTATTGTGTGAAGAAAAAGTATCGCTTAAACTAAAAGGAAATATAGATAGTGGTGAGACCTGCAATGCTTTATGATACAAAATGTTGGCCTTTAAAAGAGAAGCATAAAATAAAGTTAAGTGTTGCTGAGATGAGAATGCTTAGGTGGATGAGTGGCTCAACACTTTGAGACAAATTTTGAAATGAAAATATGACACAATAGGATGCAATGGAGAAAAAGGATTCATGTAGTAGACCCCACTCAGTGGGATAAAGGCTTGTTGTTGTAGCAGTAGAAGTTGTAGAAAATCTTGTTAACTTTCCAATGACAAAAAAAAGAGATTCTTATAAGAAACTAGTAAGTTATGCTAATAATAACGATGACAGGTAGCAATTCTTCATATTTCACTTATGATTTTCAAATTTATTATAAAATCTACTACTTATCAGTTGAAATAGAAAGAAATGGTTAACACTGATATTGTATAAAAATTTTATTAGCTATCAAACGCCTGACTATGGTTGCTACCGAAGATCTATTCCTTGAGCAATTAGATGTGAAAACAACATTTCTTCATGGAGACCTTCATTTTATTAGCTAGCAAACGACACAAAAGTTATGAGATTTTGACAGAAAACTTGTAAGTTATGTTAAAAATAGACACAATATGCTACTGTTCTTCATTTTTCAACTATGATTTTCAACTTTATTTATGAAATCTACTGCTTAATAGTGGAAATAGGAAGGAATTTACTTTATGCACACATGCCTCTACAAGTTTAATGAAATTGTAGGTCTTTTTAATTCTTTTAAATAAAAATGATGTAGAAAGTATTTACCTTGATGCAATCTTAAAATAGAATATAATATAAATTAAAATTTTCAAAATTTAATTTTTTTTGGAAAATGAATTTAATTTTAAAATTTTATATTATTTAAGAATGAACATTTAAATATTAAATATATATGCTTATAAAAATAATATTATATATAACTAATTAACATGAAAAAAAAAACTCTGTGTTCTATTTACACAAAACCAAACCGTTCATAATTATTTAGAATACACTATTTTACAATACTTTGCATGCATCAAACCAAACAAAAAAAAAAAAAGAATTTGTATGTATTTACTTTACAAACAACCAAACAATTTACATTGAACTTCTTTTTTAGCAAACCAAACAACACTTTCAATTTATGATTTCAAAATTTGCTAAAAAGATATATTAAGAGGTATTATAAACCCTTTGCACCTAAATGCTTTGCATTTAATTTGTTTTAAAATAATATGCACTTCAAAAATCAAAATTCATATATTTTTTACTTAAAACTTATAATACTTTCAACCATTGTCCCAAAAAGGAAAAAAACTTCCAATAAAAAATCTCATTAATGTTGCAAGATAGAGGTTAAATATGAATCATTAGTGATAAAATTATAAGATTTTACGGATATACATACTAAAACTAACCATAATTTAATGCATAAATATTTTTGAAAAAATGAGATTTAAAATTTTTTTTTTTTTTTGTAGATTTGTGTTCTTAGGCAAAAATTTCTTAGACATGCTGCGGTTCTGAATTCGGCTCCTAGCAAAAAAACTACTCCGCAGCCAACTAAGTTTTGCCTTTTTCACTTTCTTTTGGCATAGACATATTTTTGGTTTGAACAAATTTTAATTTGAAAATTCAGACGTTCATTTACCAGTTGCTATTTTAGAGCTCGTTTGAGCAGGCTTTTATAAGGAGATATGTTTTTTACGTCATTTTTTGACTTTTTTTTGTATGTCTGACCGTATTGTTTCTTGCAATAAATATTTTTCATATTAAATTTTTTGTCATTTTAAGTTGGTGTCTATGATCTTGTAAAGGAAAAGATAATTTTACCCTTTTTTTTGTATATTTTAAACCATAATAAATAATAGTGCTAAAAAATATTCATAAAATTTTATATTATTGTACTTAGTAGAATACATTTAAACAGAATCATTTCTACTTTTATTTTTAAAAGGACTTCTAAATGGTAAAGTGCTCCCAAAGGAGGAAAGAGACATCTCGCATGGGAAAAAAAATTATCCACAAAAATAATATTATATGAGTGCTATATCGATATTATATTCGTATTATATAGTATACCTCTATATAATCTTTTATGTAATGTTAGCTTCCAAATAATTTACCAACCAAATTTTGTCCTTCGCATGGCGACTGCGGAGGTATGGAAGAAGCCCTCGCCGGGTCGAGGCGGCGTCGCGCTGCCGGCCGGTATGACAGAGGAGGAGGCCCGCGTTCGAGCCATTGCGGAAATAGTCTCCTCCATGGCAGAGCGCTCACGCCGAGGTGAAACCGTAGACCTAAATGAGCTCAAGTCAGCGGCTTGCCGTAAGTACGGCCTCTCTCGAGCTCCAAAGCTTGTCGAGATGATAGCCGCCGTCCCCGAAGCGGACCGCGACGCCCTCCTTCCCAAGCTTCGGGCTAAGCCCGTCCGCACCGCTTCAGGCATAGCCGTCGTGGCTGTAATGTCGAAGCCTCATCGATGCCCTCACATCGCCACAACGGGCAATATCTGCGTGTATTGCCCCGGTGGCCCGGACTCCGATTTTGAGTACAGCACTCAGTCCTATACCGGTTACGAGCCCACCAGCATGAGAGCCATCCGTGCTAGGTATTCTCTTGTCAAAGCTCATTTTATGATACATCTTAGCGGGGTGTCGGACTGCAAGCAGGATTTAGCGTTAGTAGGATTTGATAAATCCCAAATTCTTAAATCCGTTAGATCCACCATCCTGCTGGATTTAGTAAATCCGGATTTAAGCTGAATTGAAGGCAAAATTTTGGACATTAAATCCATAAATTCATAAAATTATGGAACTGGCATATTTTTGTGTTTGGCTGGATTTCGTAAGTCTTGTGATAAATTCTATAAATAGGTATTATCAAACACTCTCTTAATATGATTTTGTTATTATTATTATTATTTTTTTCTGTGGAATTCATCTTAGTTTTTGAATTGCAGTCCTATCAAATACCAAGTTTTAAATATTCTGAAGTATTTGTTTTATCATCATAATCATGATTAGCCTTATTCATCTAAGGGTTTTTGTTGCAAGTAGGATTTAGTGAATCAAATCTTGAAAATTGTTTGGTATAACGGCGATTAATCCTATTAAATCTTTGTTACTATTTGGCAATGAATACTAGGATCCAAATCTTGATTTTATTTCCCTTATTTATTGTATTGTAATTATTAATTGGTAACATACTAAGCTAATTACTTGTTAGTTATAGTTTCACTACAGTAATTATTAATTAATTTATTCATTACTCAAAACCCTTCATTTAATAAAATATTGGCTGGAAATGAAACCTAAATACGTCATAATGGACTGTTCACCTTATAATTACTCTTTTTATGAGTAATATATTGAATGTGTTGTTAATCATGAGATGTTCTACTAGCAAAATTGATTTTTCATGCTGAACTATTAAATTTGTGGAAGATAGGTGATACCATTCTAGGGCTCCTAGAAGGTGTTGGCAAGTGGACTTAGTGAGGAGGGTGGTGGGGAGGGTGGTTGTGAAATAGCAAGAGTATGATAATATGGGCGATCAATGACATTTGGAGGGAGCTAAACAACATTCGACGACTATCTCAACTGAAAACAACGAGCCAAACGGCGAGACCCGAGCGACTTGGAGGATCAACCACCTGTTCCTAAGCAAGAGACAAATGTCACAAATCACTTTAAAAAAGAATGATACAATAATCCAAAAAGCATAAATAGAGAACTTCTCTAAACACAATAAAAATAACTTTGTTAAAAAAGGAAATAGCACTTTATTAATAGTTCTATCATAGAATAAATTTAAATAGAAATAGAGAAATATGAAATAAATTCAAAATAAAAAATTGCAAATGTCGAAATTTGGTGGTCCGGTTCCACTTCCTGTGATCATGATGCTTCCTTATTTTGCGGTATCACGGTTTCGGGTTGTGGGATTCTGCGATTCCATAAGATTATGCTATCCTGGATTGCAAAATTCTCGGATTGGGAGCTCTCGTGTCCTTCTTCTTTGTTAAGAGAGAATTTTTCTTCTTCATTGGAAGGACTTAGATCCCCCTGTCAGATGCTCTTTCTCACAAAACACCTAAGAGTATTTTCACAACAAATTTTCACCACTTTTCTCTAGCCATCTGTCCGTGGTTGCACTGTTGAACTAGACTGGAACTTAGTACTCAATTTATTCAATAATTTTTTTCAAAATTCACTAAAAAATTTCTCATTTCTATATGAAGTGATAACATGTTGTACCTACTTAAGTAGCAGTAGTTTGTAGGTCAAACAACCCTGAAATCCACTTAAGTTGGGGCTAAAATGTGTTTGGTATCAACTCATTGGACTCACTGTCATTTAAGACAACCAATGCTAATCCTGGTGGTGCTTCTCTCAAGGGCCCAGTCTAAGGAACCCATCTAATTACTATCATCTCTCCCTCATCACCTGAAAGCTAGTATTCTTTTGCATCCTAACCTTCTTAAATGTCTATTGCCTCTGTCTATGCTTTTTATTGCTCTATGCTTCATTAATGAGATCATTCTTTTGTTTGGGCAATCAAATGTAATGTGTCCAATGTCATGACACTTGAAGTATTTTCCAATTGGGATGAATTTGGGAGTACTGGTAGGCTCCATCTTTTCTCCACTTTGGATTATTTTCTCCTATGAGTGTTAACTTGAGTGCTTCATTGAGTATACTATTGCCGATCTAATGACTGAATCCTATTTTAAGGGTGGTATGGACTTGATATTGTTGTGTTGTTTCTGATTAAGACTTGAACATCCTGTAACATTTAATAGGGCTGTAGTTGCACTATGTTGCTAATGGTTTGGCTCAGTCCTACTGAATATTGCTAATGGATGGTCTTAGTTTTGCCATATATCTAGCTATAATGTTTTTCTCGGGCTCCACCAATTCACTCATCAACATAAACTGCTTGAATTCAACTTTGTACTCTTATACTGATTGATCTTTTTGTTGTAAGTGATGAAGTCTCAAGAACACATCCTGCCTATAATTCTTTGGTAGACACTTGCGCTGCATTTCCTTTTTTATTTTAGATCAGGTAATGATTTTACTTTTTCTCTCACATTAACATAGGTGCTTCAAATATTTCCATCACATAAATCCACTCTTATTTAACTTAATAGCATCTAGCTTTAACATTCTATCAAATAGGATATCCTTATTTTCAAAAATGTCCTACTATCTAGAGTCACTTAATAAACTCATTCGGATCCACGCGACTGCCAAAATTTGATAAATTTATCTTTTTTCAAAATCCCAACTTCTTCGCTAGTATTTCATCCTAATTTGTCGTGGTATTGATTTTTCATTATCAGAAACTTTTTGACGGATTGAATTTTCTTCCTCCCCTCGATATGACGAGTCACCGTCGTGCCTATGAGTGACCTTACCGGATTGTCTCCTCTCAAAGGTAGTAAATTTTTATTGTAGTTGAAGGATTTCTCACTGCATATACTCCATAATAATCTCTTCGACATCTTTCAGATTTCTCCTCTGTGGTAGTATTTTTTTCTCTCGATCAAGGTTTTGACAAGTGTAGTATTGTAGATAATATGTTGATCAAAGTTTAGGGTTTCAATGATCATTATCGAGGTGAAATTTTGTTGGAGATAAAAAAGTTGAATGTTGAAAATTTAGGATTGTGGCTAGGAATTGCACTAGAAATGATTTGGTTGTGGTGAATTTTTTTTTATAATTTTGGATTTGGACATGAAAAACCAAACCTTAGAAAATCAAGGGCTTGTTAGGCTTTAATACCATATGATAATGTTTTAGGACTTCTAAAAGGTGTTGGGAAGCAGACTTAATGGAGCGGTGGTTGTGGAATAATAAGGGGATGATAATATGGGCGATTGACGACGTTTGGAGGGAAATAAATGATATTTGACAGTTTCCCTGACTCAAAAAACAACTCAAATGATGAACGACGAGACATGAGCGGCGAGGAGGGATTCACTACTTATTTCTGAGCAAGATACAAACACATCATTTATAAAGGGAAATGATACAACACTCCGAAAAACATAAAACAGAGAACAACGTCTCTAAATACTAAAAATGGCAAAATTCTAAAAAAAGGAAATTACAAGATATAAATAGTCACTAATAGAAATAACTAATTAGAAATAGTGAAATAGAAATGAAATACAAAAGGAAAAAATTAGAAGTTCTTGGTCCACTCCCACTTCCTACGATAATGATGCGTACTGATTCTGCAGTATTGTAGTTTCGAATTCTCCTATATTGGGAGCTCCCACGTTAATAAGACTTGACATACCTAACATGAGAGGAAAATTCATTCATACATTAATATAATGTGTCCCACATTTCTGAAGCCTATCATAACCTTTTCCAAGTTAATATGCTCAATGTTTTTTTTGGGATAGAACTTGTTCAAGAATGTTTCGACTAAAGGTTAAGTGAAATGAATTGTGCAAGCGAAATAGGCCTTCATTAAGGAGACCATATTGTCACGGGCTAACTTATCTCTTTTCACCCGTGCGACTTTAGCGCTCTTCCTTGACACCAAATCAACCTAACCTCACAACACTTGAACTTGTAAGCATAAAACACTCTAAGGAGAAGAGTAGGGGGAAGTATAGAAGAAAGGAACACTTCACTAAGAAAGAATGATTACAACACTTGAATGTTTGAAATCTTGGAAGGTTTTCTTGGATAGTTACAAATGAGAGGAGAGACTCCTATTTATAGCCCCCAAGCCCAAGGGAAACTTCTAGATTACATGAGAATAGCCTAGTTTCTAGAGAGTTCTTTATTATTCTTACATACATACATGGCCTTAAATTCTTCTAAGTTATTCTTGAGTTTATCCTTGGATCATTCTCTAGAATGTGGTGGAATATTTTATAGTTGCTTGGATAACTCTCCTCCATCTAGAATCTTCCATCTCGTGGTTGTCTTACCAATTTCCTTGAAGATGATGGGGTGTGTCACTCTCCCCACTTATGCCTGTTATGCCCTCATGGCCTCATTCTCTTGGTACTGCTGGATATTTTCTTTGAATTGCCACAGTACGTCTTCATGCTCCCAGTTAGCTTCGTTATTAGATAATCCTTTCCACTTGATGAGATACTCTTTGTTGTTTGGCACCCCTCGTCATTTGATCACTCTGTTTGTCAGTATCTCTTCAATTTCTTTATCAAAGGAGGTGATTACGGCTGTAGGAGCTTTCTTGGAAATCCCTCTTGAAGGGTCTTCCATGTCTTCATGATAGAGCTTCAACATGCTTTCATGAAAGAATGGATGTATCTTTAATTTTGGTGGAATGTTGAGTTTGTAAGAGACCTTTCCCATTTTCTTCATTACCTCAAAAGGCCCTTCGTATGTTCGAATTAATCCTTTATGTACCTTTCGAAATGTTTTGAACTGTTGGGGTACAAGCTTTACAAGGGTACAAGCTTTACAAGGACTAGATCTGATTCTTTAATTCGACGTGCTTCCGTTTTTGTTTACCCACTTCTTCATCCTCCTTGCGGCTTTGTGTAATGTTACTCGAGCTAGCTCCCTTTATTCATTCCAAGATTTGATAAACTTGAAGGCTGCTGGATTCATAGTTGGTTGTAAGGGAGAGGGGAGTCATCAGTTGTTGTCTCATGATTATCTTGAAAAGACTTTTGTTGGTGGATTTGTTTTTTTGTAAATTAAAAGAGAATTGTGCCACATCCAACAATTTGGCTCAATTTTGCTTATTTCCGGTTACATGGTGACGCAAATATAGCTCTAACAGGGCATTGATCCTCTCAGTTTGTCCATCACCTTGAGGATGAAAACTTGTACAGAAGTTTAGATCTAATCCCAACATCTTGAATAATTCAGTTCAAAATCTCCCAGTGAAGCGTGGATCTGGATCACTGACAATGCTTTGTGGTATTCCTCATAGTTTTACCTTGTTGCAGAGAAAGAGCCTTGCAACTTTTCAACAATACAGTCAGTGGGAGCAGCAATGAATGTTGCATACTTGCTAAACCTATCAACCACGACCAGGATGCTTCCAAATCCGTCTGACTTTGGCAAGCTAGAGATGAAGTTCATAAAAACGTTCTCCCATGGTTTCAGAGGGATAAACAGTGATTCCAACAACCCCCCTGGTTGTTGGAGGGCAACTTTGTCTTGCTGGCAAACAAGATAAGTGCAGACATATTCTTATACCCCATCTTTCATCTCTGGCCAATGATAACTTATTTTTAGATGTGCTAGGGTTCGCTTCATACTTGGATGTCCTGCCCATAAAGAGTCATGACATTCTTTGATTAGCTTATTTCTTATGTTGCCCCATCCTGGTCTGTAGATGCACTGGCCTTTAGTGTAGAGGGCATCTTCATCTAGTTAGAACTTTCTAGTCTTTCCTTCCTTCACTAGAGCTATAATACTTTTGGCTTGCGGATCAAAGTTTAACCCTTTATTGATTCTGCTTTCGAGGGAACTGGAGACTTGTGAAATGCGTGTAAGTTTTGTTTTTCGGCTTAATGTGCCTGCTACTACATTCGCTTTTCTTGGTTTATACTCCAAGATGTGATCAAATTCTGCTAAGAAATATTTCCATCTTACCTGCTTGGGACTTATTGCTTGTTTGGGGCAGCTGCAACTTATTCAATAACCTGCTGCTAAGCTGATTAAAAATAATCTGCTGATAAACTAGGTGTGATGATTATTATATATTTTTTTATTTTTTTGGAAAAGCAAGACCACTGCCAGAAAGCTGTCACCGCACATCTAGGTGCCGTGTGAAAATACTGTTTTCAACATTTTGAAAACACATAAGCTGCCAAAACGCAGTTTACCCAAACAGGTCAGGTGCATTTTCAAAACGCCACTGCACCAAATAAGCTGCCCCAAACGAGCCCTTATTTTCTTCTGGGTCTGAAAATAGCTGGTGGCAACATTATCTGATGACCCTAAATTTGGAGCCGAGTATGTAGTGCCTACATACTCGAAGACAATATATGATTGTTGTCATCTCTTTTTCTTGGATCATGTAGCGACGCTCTGTCTCATTAAGTTTTCGGCTTTCATATGCAATTGGATGTCCGTTTTGCATGAGTACTCCTCCTATGACGAAGTCAGATGCATTAGTGTTTCCTTCATGTACCTTAGTATGATCAGAAAGGCTAAGTGCGGGCTTTTCACTGACTGCCTTCTTGAGATCTTCAAATGCTTCATGATGCTTGTTAACGGAGTAAGTCTGTCAACGGAGCAACTCTTGCAGAATAACTCTTTATGAATCGTTGATAATAGTTTGCAAGCCCCAGGAACGATCTTAGCTCATATACCTTGGTAGAGTGTTCCCAATCTTGGATGGCCTTGTTCTTGCTTTCTTTCATCATGAGCAAGGCCATCCAAGATTTATCTTAGGGTGCATGGTCTTTGATTTCACCCTAAACAATCTGAATCTTGATTTGAGGGACTAAGGATAGCTATGAGATTGAGGTAGGGCGTTGCGTTGTGAGGGATTGCGAGGAGGGAATAAGATGGAGGATGAAGAAGATGTTGGCTGTTAGAGATGAATATCAGTGTCCTGTAAAGAAATAAAGTGAACCCATCTGCTACAACATGACAAGAATGCGAAGGACTAGTTCGCATGGCTCGACTAAATTCATTGTATTTGCGGAACAGCTGAACTTAGCAAATCCCAATTTTTTCTTGACATGGAAGAGGATATATGGTACAATAGAATTTATGCCTGCATTTATTTTTTTGTTTGGTAGGATTTTTGGTTAAATCCTATGTATATATATACTTAAATATGATAGCTAAATAGCCTCTAAACGTGCATTGGGAGCAACTGTGAGGAAGTGTCGATGTCCGCTACCGCGATTAACGACTTTTGTTTAATGCGTTATTCCCCTTTTTTATACGCCACGACGTGTTTACTATCAATTTAACACAAGATTAGTAGCCAATGTTTCATATTTCTTATTATTGTTATTAGTGCCACTCCCTCGCTCGAAGGGCTCTCCCCTACTTCAATTTCCTTGATTTTGCTCTGCCCTAACCTCTCGAGCCGCTTTTGTGCGAAGGCGAGGGATCCAGAGAGAGGCGCCTTTGATCTTTGTTCTTTTTCTCTTCCCTCTTTGCTCCGATTTCTTTGGAAGTTTCTTTGATCTCTGCTCTAATTTTCATGGGTTTATTTTCGTCGATTTGTTTTTATTGCTTGTGAAGTTCCCTCTTCTTTTACATGTTTGTGTTTGCCTTCGCTTCTACCAATGCCTATTTAGGGGTTTGGATCCCTCTGCACATATTCTATGGTGCTTTTTTTATACGGGTTCTGATATCTCTGAGTTTTCATGTTTTGAGTAGTATATGTGGAGGTTTATTTCTGTGAGAATTTGATGTGGGGATTTCAGTCTCTCGACATTTTCATGGTTCGATATTTCTATGCTTACTTTCTGTGGGTATTTGATGGTGGCTATGTTCGTGCATATTTTGATCTCTCTGTATTTTGTTTCCAATGTTTAGGAAAAAATTGTGTTATTTTTCGAGACATACTTGCATATCCATTCAGAAAGTAGATGAAGATTGTGGCTGCAACAATAACTCCCCACAATTATATTTATTAACATCATACTTCTTACATTTATTTTAATATTGTTGATGAAAATCAATCAACTGTTCCTCTTGAAACATATGAGTATCCCTTGGGTATCAATTTTACAAAAATGATTGTGATATATGTGACCCTTGCACGTAGAATGAATAGGGTGTTGGAGATATGATTCAGTTGTGAGAACAAATTACAAATGCATTAGTTCATGAGCGATAAGTGTATGCCATCATATAAAGACATGATTAATCTCATGACTCTTTTTTCAATGATATATACATCTGGAACATTTCATAAATTATTCCTGAAATGGTTATGTTAAAAATAACATATGTATACAAGGGCTATACGACCCTTTTTTTTAAAAACAATTATAACACAACTGATGCACAACTGAATCAACCAAATAGACAGCTTCTCAACAGCTTCCCCATAGCAGCTTCTTCTACAGCTGTTGCGCTGCAGCTGACCCAAATTGACCCTAATTGTTCTGTTATGAATGCTTATAGTCTATTTTAATTTATTAAACCAATTCTTTTTGTAAATTTTATTAAAAACTTCTTTACATTTTTATCATTGGTTCACTCATTTTCGCTTATATTTCTTCAGTAATAATGCTATTTATCTTTTTTATAGGCATATTTTTAAAACTTTGTTGTGTGTCCAAATCATCCAGGTTTGTTTTTAATTATCTAATCTTAATAAATATAACCCAAACAGTTCCTCAAATATAGTAATTCTTTAATTTATTATTCCTAATTTCATCACACATCAATCCTAGTGTTCTCATTTCTGTTATATTTAGCTTTTAGATATCATGAACTTCTTAAACACCCAACACTTAGGGTTCATTTAACTTTTCCAACTTAATTGTAATTTTTAACATTTATGTTTAATCGTGCACGACATTATCTTTGCTCATATGTAGTTTTAAGTTAAAATTTCACTATAAATACCTGATTTTAATTCCAAAAGATGCAATTTTATTTTCATCAACGTTCTTATATATCATTATCTCCTTTGTTGAATAATCATATTTAATCTTTCATTAATCAAATGCTTTTAGAAAATAATTTGATTGGGGAAAAAAATAAGATAAATGAAGGGAAAAAAAAATATTATTTGAAAAGACTAACCGGTTTTATTTGCAAAATATAGAACAAAAACATAATTGAATGTCGATTCTATGATCTTTTATAAATTTCCCCTGCCATTTATTGGAACAACTGTTTTTGTAATGGGTTGCTTGAAACTTCACATCTATTGATGGTTTTGGATGTTTTTCACTCCAGATACAACCCATATGTCCAAGCTAGAAGTAGAATTGATCAGCTCAAGAGGCTGGGTCATAGTGTGGACAAGGTTTGTAATGTTTCTCATTAAAAAATTGTTTGAAAAGCAAGTTTGCATCTCAATTCATGTTTTGGTTCGTCATTGTAATTTTTTTCCCCAGGTGGAGTTCATTTTGATGGGGGGAACCTTTATGTCTTTGCCTGCAGACTATCGAGATTATTTTATTAGAAATCTCCATGATGCGCTGTCTGGACATACTTCCATGAACGTTGAGGAAGCAGTCAGCTATTCGGAACATAGTGCTATTAAATGTATTGGCATGACAATTGAAACGTGAGATTTCTTTTTCTTAAACCATCTTTCCATTCTATTCATTGTCGGAGGTGACTAATGGAACATGCAAACATTGTGTTGCAATAATAACCTTTCTTGTGAAAATGTCTTAAGTATTATGATGATGATGATGAATGCAAGCTGCGATAAATTTTATGATTATTGTTACTAGTTTTCATTCGTTTGTAGAACGTTTTTCTTGGAAATTTGTTGGAATAAATAACTTTTCTGCTCTTTCTTTTAGTGTTCAGGCCCCACTTTAATAAATCCTGCTAGTCTGAAGTGTTAACATTTTGTTCCACTAAAAATTGAATGCACCTCTTTCACTATAGCGCCTGGAAACTGATGTGATAACTAATTGGGAACTAATTGAAGCCCTATGCATTATTGCTTTGCTTACCTTTCTTTTGCTTCATAATGGTCTTATTGTTACTTTTTATCTCTTATTTTATTATTTTTAAGGACAACCCCAATAAAACTCTTACTTTCCTATTAAATGCTACTTTTCTGAACTGATTACGGAAGAAGGAATAACGTTCTATTTTTTCTATTTTTTGGTATCTATGTAAATAGCTGATCTGCATTTTCTAAGCTTCAAAGTTCTTTGCGGCTGCTTAATGAATTAGAGATTGCTTATTTACAGAGAAGTGACCTCTCCAATGATAAAACAGGCTATTTTGCAATTGCACTGAAAATAGTGAAGGGAAAAAATTCCAAATACTGTAAACTTTTCTTAAATCATAGCAATTAAAACATAAAGATCCCTATTTAATAGGTTTCTATGATGGTGAGTTTCTTAGGTTGGAGTTTTTGGCCCTTTTATTTTCTTTTATATCTTTTTTCTTTTCTTTTTTTCTTTATTCAAGATATCTGGGTTCAATGATCAGGTATTTTATCTTATATCATGCGTAATATCCATACATTTATGCATTTGCTTATTTGAAAGTTTCATTAGGAATATATATTATATTGGCTGTACTATATTTTCCTAGTGTCAACTGTCTACATTTTTGCTGAATATCAGAAGACCTGATTATTGTTTGGGCCCTCATTTGCGCCAAATGCTTTCTTATGGCTGCACTCGGTTGGAGATAGGAGTTCAAAGCACATATGAAGATGTAGCTCGTGACACAAATAGAGGCCATACGGTTGCTGCTGTGGCTGATTGCTTTTGCTTAGCTAAGGATGCTGGCTTTAAGGTTTGAACACTTTACCTGTCCATATGTAGCCTTCTCCGCCGTGCATGGTCAATAGTATTTGTCATTATCAGCAACTTTTAAGTACTCTCCCAAATTCTTTAGAATGTTACTTGGTTGTGGCTAATCTTCTGAAAATACAAAGATAAGATTTTATATCAACATGCTTCACTTTAAATGTTCTTTGTTGTGCGGCTTTAGACGCATGGTGATTTGGTTGTCTATGATTTTAAACTATCAGTTTATGATTATATCACTATAAATTTTTGAAAAGTTTTTTTGTATTCAACTTTTCTTTTGAATTCAAATTGAGCTATTGGATCGTTGTAATACCACTCAACACAATCAACTCCAAAAGTTTGGACTGATGAGGAAGGTAAAAATGAAATAGATGAGGAAGGTGACAATGATTTATTTCAAAAATTCAATCGGTAAAAATCCATGAGCTAAGTGAATACACTTCCCACAAGTCAATTGTCAGTCATGTTTGCATGTTGGTCACTCCAATTGCTTTCCATTAACTATAAGCAATCCACTAGATTTCTATTCCGCCTATGCACACAATTATTTCAACTGGGAGTTTGCTCATTCGACGTGTTGACGTGCTTTGATCATTAAATGGATGGAGAAGGCACAATTGTAACTTTAATTTTTATAACTAAAGGTGTAGATTCCAAAACCATGAGTACACGAATGCAAACCACACATAACTAATTTATCAACTATGTTCAAATATAGATTCATGACCAAAATATCCATGAAATTTTAAAAAAAAAGTTTATTAGTTATTCCATCATTTTAATGGTTCTTTATCATGTTCACCATAATTTGGTTGGAGGACTAAGGGCCCGTTTGGGGCAGCTTATTTGGGCGGTGGGCGTTTTAAAAACGCCAACAAGGAGTTTGGTTGGCGCGTTTATATCACGGTAGGAAATCGCTGAACGCATCTCCTTCGTTATTCGGCGCCGCACCTCCCATCCCGCTTTCTGCGTAGCGTTTGGGATTATTACCCTCAAGCCCTTTCAATCCCGTCCCCAAGCGTGCCGATCCCCTTCCCGCCTTCTCTCGCGATCCAGTCCCGGTCGCGGTCCAAAGCGGAGAGGAAAAGTCGTTCGAAGCTCAGTGGTCAAGCGGAGATGAAAGGAGTCTCGTTCGAAGCTCTCCCACACTCGAACCGCAGGGAGAAGAGGAACGAATCACTCCCACAGTCGAACCGCAGGGAGAAGAGGAACGAAGAGGATCTCGAACCGCAAGGAGAAGAGGAACGAAGAGGATCGAAGCTGTCCCACAGTCGAATCACAGGGAGAAGAGGAACGAAGAGGATCTCGAACCACAGGGAGAAGAGGAACAAAGGGGATCGAAGCTCTCCTTCAACCCTTCTCTTTTCAACATCTTTTCTCTCCATTGCAAGCATTTTTGGCCTCCTAGATTCACATTTTTTAACGCTTTTCATTTCTTCTTTCCTTCATACGGTGAGAAATAATTTTTTTTGTCTCTTTTCAACATCTTTTCTGTCTTTCATGATGAGGATGTACAATGGTTAGGGTTTAGGCTGCCTAAGCTAATAAATTTGCTGAGAGAGCATTTTTTGGAAATCTTTGAACTGGAAAGAAAGCGTTAGCAATTTTTACAGCATTTCTTTCCCGACATCCCATCATTTCCTCTAGCTGATGTTTGATGTGTTTGTTTCATTTCTAGTTAGCTTATCTCTTTTAGAGCCAAACTTTATAAGGTTCAAACCTTTACATGATATTTTGTTCTTCTTGTGAAACCTCTATTCCCTTAAAAATCCATGCTGGGAAAAGGTTTCACAGCTACTTAATCCATGCTATTACAAAAATTGTTACTTTTATGTTGCATTGTTCCTTCAAGATGATCTTTTGTTGTTTCTATTATTTTTTCTCATACAACTCAGTTGCAAACAATTTAACAAATCAATGGGCATAATTGTCATTTATCCAACTACAGCTCCCAGTAAGCTGTTCTGAATAAGCTGTCTCAAACAACAAACCAACTTATTCTAATAATCTGCAGATTATCAGATTATCAGAATAATTTACTTATCAGCAGATTATAAATAATCAACAGCTGTCCCAAACAGACCCTAAGATTTTATAGTAAAATAGTTTATGGAAAAAAATTGCTAACATTTAATCTTTAATAAGTGATTGAGACAAAAGATTCACTATAAATTTATTGAAATATTGTTTACTTGGATTTGTCCATTTAAGCTTGTAGAGCTCCTTTGATGGAGGCTCATGCGTGGGGGAGGATTATAAAGGACACATTAGTCATACATTTATTTGTATTTAGAGTGCTCTATTGAGAAGAGACGGTGCTACCAAAAAAGGATAGAGGACAATTCATTTTATATACTCAAAAGATATATGTATGCTTTAATGGAACTAAAGATTTTCCCTACTCAATATATACTATTGAATGTGATTTATTTTTTTCCTGATGATTTAGTTTTTTATAAGCAGAAGTCCATATGATTAATTACATTTTGATTAAAGAGACAAACTCTCGATTAAGAATGTTTATTTATTTTTCTTTGAGAGTTTGGTACATAAGATTTCTAAGCAAGTTTTCTATTTTAATGATAGAAGGTTGAAGTGCATACACATCATGCAGGGTATAAACCAAGCATTTAGAGGTTAGAAAAGCGATAGAAGTCATTCAGAATAATGCATGGTTGTTGAATATATGAGGAGACATCATCAAGTAATATATATGCGGAGTGTACAACTTCCGAATGAGTGGAAGCT
>NEWO01000649.1:120541-179852 GCA_003013225.1 Phalaenopsis aphrodite
TAGAGGTCTAAAGTGCAAGTTGGGTTTTGCAGTGCACCCTAGAAAAAGAATAAAAAATGAAGTTAGCTTGGTTCTATCATAGGTACACCTCAGTCCTATAATTATACAAATATAGATTGATATTTGGGGCCTTGAATGTCTCTTCGTAGATTGTCATTTTTTTTTCTTTCTGAGAGATTCCATATGTTTACAAGGCTTTCCTTATAAAAAAGTACATCATGAAAGCAAAAAATCACAAAATTGTTCTTACAGAGCAGCTGTTATTAATAAAAGAATAATCACATGTTTCACACAAAGCTTAACATAGATGGATGTCAAGCTATTTTATCTTTGCCATGCCTGCTCAGTGTTTAAGTTAGAATAGCGTCATTTGCGAACAAAACAATTTATTTTTTTCTTTTAAACATATTCTCCCTTTGTGGATTTATAGCCATCTACAAAGAAATTATCTATCATAATCACTTAAGTTCAAGTGTCAATAATTTCACATTAAAAGAAATAATGAAAATACTAATTATCACCTCACATAAAATAAACCTTAGCACGAGGATGCATAAGAATGTGCCTATTACAACATTTGTTATCTAATGTATGTCATGCCAGTGAGAGTGTCATTCTAATTAGATTTGTTGTTCAAGTTATAGTTTGTTTAGACAACATTCAAATTGATTATTGAGGCGGTGGTTTATGTTTAAATTATTAGTAATTTATGTCACTTTATTTAATTTTTTATAACTTCATAGAGTTTCACATTTAAAGAGTTATGAGGAACCTATATGTGATTGACATGGTATAACCTGAGGTTGGATATGCCGTCATGAGGGTTTTAAATCCCAACCTCTTAGAAGCAAGATTTCCAATTTAAACAAGAAGAAGATACAGGTGACCCGTCTTCAAGTCCTGAATCCTAGACTTAAAGATGAAAACAGTGTGCCAAGTGGTAAAGGAGTGGATGATGATTCATTCTTGATTACAAGACACGACCAAAGGGTAGAAGTTCCATGTTAGAGAATGGGCTTGACCTCATTCCAAATATTCTAAGATTTGTTGGTACGAATCTTCATCACTTTCAGGAGATTTTTAAGAATTAACTTAGCCCACCTTAATGTGAGTGTTGCTATTCTTAAACTCAAGATGATTATCTAAGATGAACTCAGCCACTAAACATGCCTGAATACTCTAGAACTATTAAGGATAAGCCGCTATTCAGGGGCCGCCTAATGCTGGTGAAAAAGATTTTTGGGTTGTTTGCATATGTTTAGGTTGAGCCTAGAATTGGAGAGAAACTGGATCCACTCAGTAATGCCTAAAAAAGTCATTAATGAAACCCTACGATTAGACTAGAAATCATTTATGATTTTTAAGGGGTTTTAAGGCTAGGTGGGATAGTGCTAAAAAACTTATGAGCATTTGAGTACTCTACACTGATTAGTTTAATGGTAAGGATAACTGCGAACTCTCATTGAGTCAGCTGACTAGATTGAAGTCGAAGGGATAAGGGTCTTACTAACTAGTTTAAGAACAATTGAACTAGCTGATACGATAATGTGTAGTTTGTTTAGGGTCACCTAAGGCAAAGGAAAGGCATCATACAGTGCAAATGTTGTATGTCATTGTTTGAGAAAAGTCATCGGCTAGAGTTTATGGTCATCAAGGCTAGGAAAATACACAAGAATGCTAAATTTTCTAAAATTCACTAAAGAGAATTGTGGTCGAGGGAAACTAATGACTAAAATACTACTCCTTTAAAGTTTAGACTTCTATGAATTTTATCAGGATGGTTGAATCTTGAGTGATTCGGGATCATGCCATTTTTTAGTTTGTTTCAATATTTCAAGCATATTTTGGTAATAATTTGGTAGTTAAACCTTGCATTCTAAAGTTTAAAGACGGAATCAAGAATTAAAGCATTTTGTCCTAGCAAATATGATATAAGCCTCAAAAAAGAAAAAAAAATTGTAAAACGAAAAATAATTCATAGATATGATATAAGCCATTGATATGTTAATTTAGTTTATTGTCATAAAGATGAATTATAAATTTTAATTCTAAATGTTGATATAAAATAGAAGTTTGAAATAAGATTTAAGTTAAGCATTCACTTTATATTTAAATTTTCCATGAGGTTAAAAATCTATTATGAACTCATCCTTACTTTCATCATATTAAAAAAAAGGTATCATATTTATTATCGTTTAAGTCTATCTCATTTATAAGTTTAAAATGGTCTTCATTTGCTATAATTTTTCTCTTACTTTCTATTAATTTGAAGTCCAATATAATTGAAACCATAAGAATCAATTTATAGCATAATCAAATAATCATACTTAAATTATATTTGATTAAGACATTTTGCTAGATATATAAAATATAATAAACTTTAATATAATATAGTATAATATAATGTAATATGATATATATTAGCAATATAATGTAGTATTCATTTTTTTGTATAATTTGATCAAGTTACTCTCTCAAATGTCTCAAGACAAACGCCTCAAATGAAGAAGGCACAAGCTTTATCGGTGACATCGAGGTGTATGCCTGAAGTATTTTTTAAGCACCTCAGTTTGAGGTGTGCCTCGAGGTAGAAGTTTCGAATGTGTTTTTAAACAATGCTACTTTCACACTAGTGGTGTCATGATATGACACAACATAAGTGGCCTAGTAATGGGTGATAATGGGATCCAAAAAGTTTGTAGCTCTTAATACCAAGGCTGATTTCAACCACCAAGGGTTCAAATCTCGTAGGTATAGGTGAAAATCATTGATGTATGATCGAATAACCACCTGTGTAGTCTAAAAGAAGGGCCAGGCTCACTCTGTGGGGTAATTAAGAGTTCCCAAGGCCTAGTCATTCCTATCTAGCAATGGCAGTGATTGCATCCTTGGCCTCTTTATGTCCAAACTCGGTCACAACAAAAGGGAAGTCACTTCCTCGTCTGATGCTTAGATTCGTAGCTATAGATTTCTTGGACGTTCTCCCATATCAAACTAAGAAAATGAATTTCTTGACAACCGAAACAATCCACTGAATTTCAGATACACCTTTGGGAATTTTGAAAGCCTAAGCATCTCAAAATGCGTCTTTCTTTCTTCATCGTTTATTCGTGGCTTGTGAAAACCCTTGTTATCATAGATGATAAAAGTCAATGGAAAATTCATGCATAACTCAATTTTTGATAAATGGAAATTGATAACTTAACACACAGAAGGCCAGCTGGTACTCAAAATTCTCTTACTTCACTAAACAATGCTTTCCCAATATCATTAGTTACCTTCTGACCGGCTGCCCATATGTTTGGGTTTAACTGAACATCACAGTATCCTTGCATCAAGACAAGATGCTCAAACTTGAAAGTGCCGCCTCCATTTTCTACAGGATATGGAAAATAAAATCCAATGAAATTGGACGGATGCTTCTTCGAAGTACTCATCTTTGACCTTTGCCTTTAAATCTCTTTAGATGGATAAATTTCAAACCCATTATGAGGAGGGGAAGAGTGGGAAATTTTGATTTTTAAAATATTATGTAAGATTAATGCATAACTGTAACTATATATAGGTGCTTTGAATATATGGATATATAAATATATTAAATTTACATAATATTCAAAATAATTATGGTTATCTGATCCCTTGACGCATGCCCAAATCTCAATTCAAATGTGGATGGTCTTATTTGTATTGTCTCTACGATTTAGACGAGGCTCAAATGAAAAAATTTGTGGGTAAAAAAAGTTTTCGTGCCACCACTCATCGGGTTCGACCACCTTTCGTTACTCGCTCCTTGACTTCGGCCTCCACCACGTCCGCCTTCGGGTGCTAGTCCACCATAATCACCGCTCCAGCACCATCTGACCGGACTCCCTCATCGAACTTGTTTTATCGTTTTGTGTTGAGTTTTTGTTGTAATTTTTTATTTTATGTTTTGACTCATGTCGTGTCCTTTCCTTTAGTCTATTGTAATCGTGTTTTTAAATTTATTAATAAAATTTGTCTTGCGTCGCAGTTTGGGTTAACTCCGTCATCATTTGGTGTCAGAGCTAGCCCAATCCTAGTCCTATCTTAGTGTTCTCTAGCATCCGCACCCTCCCCAAACCGAAAGAAAAAATTTTTCCCCATTCTTTCTTTTCCTTTCCCTTGTTTCCTCCCAGAGAACCACAACCCCTCAGCTGCCTCCCCAAATCACTGACAATCCTTTTTCCCTGCAGCTTCCCTGTAGGATTGAAGTTCGTGCCGCCTACCCACACAGTGGGCCGCATCCCTTCTCCACCACCATCCGTGCCTTTGCTCCTCGGCTCCGGCCGCCCTCAGTGCCTCTGTTCCTCGGCTTTGGCCGTCTTTCGTGTCTCAACCCCTCTTCTACGGCCGCCTTTCGTGCCTCCACTCATCGGCTTTGGCCGCCACTACCATTGCCTTCGGGTGCAAGTCCACCACATTCGTCGCTCTGGCACCATCTCACCGCACTCCCTCATTGAGCTTGTTGTGTCTTTTTGTGTTGAGTCTTTGTTGTAAAATTTTGTTTTATGTTTTGATTTGTGTAGTGTATTTCTTTCTACGAGTCCAAGTTGTAATCGTCAATTTAAGTTATTAATAAAATTCGTGTCTTACTCATGGTTGGTTTACTCTGGTATCATTTGGTATTAGAGTTAGCCCAACTCTAGTCCTATCATAGGGTTCTCTAACATCTGCACCCCTCTCCAAACCAAGAAAATTTTTCCCTTGTTCTTTCTTTTCCCTTCTCTTGTTTCCTCCCAGAGAACAGCAACCCTCTACTGCCTCCCCAAACGGCTGTCAATCCTTTTCCCTTGCAGTTTCCCTGCAGGGTCGCAGCTCTTGCCGCCTCCCACACAGAAGGCCACAAAACTTCTCCATCATCCTCCGTGCCTCCGTTCCTCGGCTCCGATCGCCACCTGTGCCTCTTTTCTTCGGCTCCAGTAGCCTTTTGTGCCTCCGCCCCTCGGCTGCGTCCACCTTTCGTTCCTCCATTCATCGACTTTGACCACCTTTCGTGCCTCTATTCCTCGGCTTTGGCCACCTTTCGTGCCTCAGCTCCTTGGCTTCGACCGCCACTATCGCCGCCTTCGGGTGCCAGTCCACGATCGTCGCTCTAGCACCATCTCACCGTCTCTCTCATTGAGCATGTTGTGTCTTTTTTTGTTAAGTCTTTGTTGTAATGTTTTGTTTTATGTTTTAATTAGTGCAGTGTCTTTCTTTCTTTGAGTCCACTTTGTAATCATCTTTTTAAGTTATTAATACAATTCGTGTCTTGCGTCATGGTTTAGGTTAACTCTGGTATCATTTGGTATCAAAGTTAGCCCAACCCTAGTCATATCCTAAACTTCTCTAGCATCCGCACCCCTCCCCAAATCAATTTTTTTTTTTACCCCCATTATTTCTTTTAACATGGTGGGTTTAAAAACACATACTCATTCAAGAAAGATGGCTAACACATCATATTACTATCATGTAAAGACGCCAGAGTAAACGACACGAACTAAACTATCGTTCCAAGAGCCACATTTATGTAGTTAGTTCAAGAAGCACCGATTGCACTAGCTCTAGTCCTACTTGAGGAGTCCAAAGAAGAAAACTTAATACCAACACACCTACAACCGTTACTACAAGACTTCTCAGACATCATGACAAACTGTCTTCTCAAGGGACTACCACCACTGAGGGACATCTAGCATGCTATTGACCTTATACTGGAATCTGTCCTACCAAACTGACTTGCATACAGGCTAAGGCCAACAAAATACGAGGAACTACAACGACAAGTGGAAAACTTTATTGCCATAGGAATGGTTAGAGAAAGTAGAAGTCCGTACGCAGTGCCCGCTTTAATGGTACCTAAGAAAAATAGACCATGGAGAATGTGTCAACAAAAGAGCTATCAACAAAATCACAATCAAGTATCGATTCCCTATACCTTGACTAGACAATCTCCTGGACCAGTTACACGAAGTCACTTTGTTCTCAAAGATTGACTTACGTAGTAGATATCACCAGTACAGATGAGGACAGGCAACGAATGGAAGACCGCATTTAAGACATGAGATGAACTATACGAGTGAATAGTCATGCCCTTCGGTTTGTCAAATGCACCCAACACCTTTATGCGATTAGTGAATCAAATATTTCGCAACCCCATCGGGAAGTTCATCGTAGTCTGATTTGATGACATGTTGGTTTACAACCATTCTGAAGAGCATCATGTACAACACTTGACAGTAGTTTCTGAAGTACTCTGAAATGAGAAACTTTACATTCATCTAAAGAAATGCACTTTCATGAAAATTCATGTATGTTTTTTGGGTTACATCGTATCCAACGCAAGAGTTCAAATTGACCTAACCAAAATTGAAGTCATCATAAGTTGGACCACACCGCAATCGTTCACCGAATTAAAACACATTTTTTGAGGCTAGCATCATTCTATCACCGCTTCATTAAACATTTCAGCTCTGTTATTGTTCCACTCACCGAACTTTTAAAAGGCAAAGAGTTCACTTGGACAAGCACCTCACTCTTTAGCTTCGATACACTAAAAACAAGAAACTCGAGCACCAGTTATAACCTTACCAGATTTCACACAACTATTTGAAGTAGAATGTGATGCATTAGGATCAGAATCGATGTCGTATTGAGCCAGGTCGGTCACCCCATCATTTTATTTAGCAAGAAACTCAATGAGTCCTGGAGGAAGCACTCAACCTATGACAAAGAATTTTACACAATTGAAAATGCCCTCGAGCACTGGAGCCACTACCTACTGACAAATGACTTCACCTTGTTTACAAATCACGAAGCCTTGAAATTTCTGAACAGCCAGAGCAAGCTTAAAGGTCGACATGCAAGCAAGCTTAAAGGTCGACATGCAACATGGGTAGAATTTTTGGCATCATTTAATTTCATACTTAAGCGCAAAGTTGGGAGCCAAAACCGCATCGCAGAAGCACCAAGTTGATGTTACTTATTAATCACCTCAATGCAAACGAGCATCATAGGGTTCGAGATCATGAAAAACTTGTACACAACAGATGAAGACTTGAAAGATATATGGGAACAATGTCAAGAAAAACCGATAGGGCAGTATTACCATGCAAATGGCTACATGTTCTATCGCACTAAACTATGCATTCCAAGATGCTCCTTGATAGAAGCAATTGTACAAGAGAACCATCACGGAGGCCTCGCAGGCCGTTTCGACAGTGACAAGGCTCTCACTCTTGTCAAAGAACACTTCTCGCCTCGACTAACAAGGGATGTACAGCAACACATAGCAATTCAGGACTTGTCATTTGGCAAAAACAAGAGGGCAGAATATTGCTTTGTATATGTCGGTGCTTGTACCATAAGCATCCTGGGAGAATGTCAGCATGGACTTCGTACTAGGTCTCCCCAGGACACAGAGAAACAAAGATTCTGTAATGGTTGTAGTGGACCGATTTTAAATAATGGTGCATTTTGTTTCATGTCTCCGCACAACAGATGTCTCTCACATTTTTGGCTTATACTTCAAGGAGATTACCAAGTTTACACTGGATTCAGAGAACCATTATCTCTGACAGATGTCAAATTTCTGAGCCATTTTGGCGTACTTTTTTTGGTGGAAGTTAGGCACCAAGATCCAATTCAGTTCAGCAACCCATCCACAGACGATCAGACTGAAGTAGTGAACAAAAGTAGCTTGAGGAACCTACTGAGATGTTTTGTCGGAAAGAATATCAAACAATGAGATCTCATTCTCGTCCAAGCAAAATTCGCCTACAATAGATCCACCAGTCAGACAACGAGACGCAGTCCATTCGAGATTGTCTACGACCACAATCTACTCACACCACTTGATCTAGTTCCACTCCTACCAACGTCAGAACTCAACAAAGATGCTACAAAACGGGTTCATGAAATCCAGCAAATACATGAAGAGGTTGGCAAAGAGATTGTTGGACAAAACAAAAAATATCAAGCACAAGCAAACAAATCAAGGAAAAATGTGACATTCGCTTCTGGATCCAGTTGAAAGGGAACGATTTCTCGTAGGAGCTTTCGGAAAACTGAAACCCAAAGCAGACAGTCCTTTTAGAACTGCAAAAGCTCAATGAAAATGCATATAAGTTTGATTTATCAGGGGACTACAACATTTTTGCCACTTTCAATGTTGTAGATCTTACTCAATACTTTGAGGATCTAGAAGCTTTGACAGTTGAGGTCGAAGCTCCCCCAACTCCGAGAGGCTGATGTGGGGCTCATGGGAGTGCCAATCGGGCGCATGTCTAGCTTTGTTGGACCGGCTGGTCCCCTTGGAGGGGACCTCCACCCCCTCCTTTTTTTTCCTTTCCTTTTCCACCCCTCCCTGCCCTTCCTTTTTTTTCATTCCTTTCTTGCCTCCCTAAATCTTTCCTAATTCTATAACCTTCCCTAAAAACCAAAATATGATTTTATTCACCTTCTAATTTCAAAACTTTTGCATTAAACGTGAAATTTGATTTTATTTTCTTTCCTATTTTAAAAGTCTTGAATAAATTATGAAATCTAATATTATTTTTTTCCTATTTTAATGTTTCCTATAGTTGTCAAGTCTTTTATAAATAGAAGTTCTTGTGTCTAGGTTAAGGGTCTTGTTTTCAAAAGTTGGTTTCAGTTTATATGAATATTTTCCTTCTCGAATGGTTGTATCGACTATGAGAAAGGTGCTCTGACCATATTCCTGTCTGAGGTGGTGTTTAACTTCCTTACTCTGACAGTTGTCCCACAGTCCACCATCGTTCTTGCCCTCCAACTCAGCTTTCCACCTCCTGCTCTTTTGCAACCCTCTGGTTCTCCTTGCTTTCTCATCCAGACCACAGCTCAGTTGCCTTGTCTCCCTCAGTGGACAAAGGCAGCCTCACTGTCTTCTTATTGTCCTCCCTGATCAGCGCACGCCTCCAGCAGGCAGCCTCACTGTCTTCTTATTGTCCTCCCAAAGCACCGCAACCCTCTGTTGCTTTCCAAAATCACCGACAATCACCTTCCGCTGCAGCTTCCTTACAGGTCGTAGTTCCTGTTGCCTCCCACACAATAGGCCACAACCCTTCTTTAGCACCTCTTGTGCCTCCGCTCCTCGGCTTTAGCTATCATCCGTGACTTTGTTCCTCTGTTTCGGTCTCCTTCTGTGCCTCTCCCCCTCGGCTCTGCAGCCTTTTGTACCTCCGCTCATTGGCTTCGACGACCTTTTGTGCCTCCGCTCCTTGGCTTCGGCAGTCTTCCGTACCTCCGCTCCTCGGCTTTGGCCGCCACTACTGCCGCCTCCGGGTGCCGGTTCACGATGAAATCCTCTACTCTTTTGGCTGTGGTTCAACGCCTCTACGAGTGTTGACTTACTCTCACTTTGATTTTTGCTCTTTTTTATGTTTAGTTTTTGCTTTAATGTTTTGCTTTAATGTTTTGTTTTAATGTTTGATTCGCGTAATGTGTTTCTTTCTATGAGTCCACGTTGTAATCCTCTTTTTAAGTTATTAATAAAATCCGTGTCTTGCGTCGTATTTTGTGTTAACTCTGGTATCATTTGGTGCATTGAAATGTCCTCGAATTCGTTGTTTATCAACTTTGAATACAACTCAATGACTCAGCTATCCATGGTGGAATGTGAGAGAAATGTTTTTTTTTTCTTATTCTTCCCTTCTAAAATTTATGAAGAAGCGAATTCCATGTGGGATAAACTAACAAACACTGTTAAACAAGTGATAAAATGTGTGCTTGGAGAATCAAAATGAAAAGTTTCTAGAAATAAAAATAGTTTATGGCGTAAGAAAAAATAAAATATAAGTATTATTAAATTAGCTTAGATGTAAAAGTATAGAGAACTTGAGAAAAATATAATGTGGTCGTATAAATAGTCTAAGAGAACAACTTGTGACGCTAAAAATTTTACTTTTAGTGATCTTTATAATAAGTTAGAGACTAAAGAGGGTGAAAAATATATGTATAAACTAGTCAAATAAAGAGAAAAGAAAATTAAAGATTTAATTCAAGTAAAATGTATTAAAGATAAAATAAAAAAGGAAGATATTTAACATATTTAGGTGAGCGATTTTGATAAAATTTTCAATGAAGTTTTTAAAAATTAGATTGATCATAGTGATCTTAATATCATTAATAATAATAAAATATTTTATTTTTAAAATCACATTTAGTAGAAAAGAAGTTCAGGATGCTTTAAAAAAACCCAAGGGCAAAAAAACAGTATGACTTTATGATATCCCAATTGAAGGGTGGAAATATTAAAGAAATTTGAGCGTTCTTTGCTTGCTAAACTCTTTAATATTATTTTAAAAACTAAAAAGATGCTTGAGGAGGGGAGGAAGAGTATTTTGGTCCTCATTTTTAAGAATAAAGGGGATGCACAAGATTGTGCAAATTATAGAGGAATTAAGTTGATGTGGCATACTTCAGAAGTGTGGGAGAGGGTAATTGAACATAGGGTAAGACGTTATACAAATATTTCTCATAATGAGCTTGGATTTATGTCGAGTAGATCTACTATGGAAGCTATACATTTAAGGAGGATATGATAAGATTCCAAAAGAAGTCCTTTGGAGAGTTCTAGGGAAGAATATGTTGATATGACTTATATTCAAGTCATTAAAGATATATATACTAGAGTTGTTACTTGTGTTGGAACAGAAGGAGTACTGACCAAGTATTTTTCTATTTCAATTAGATTATATCAGGGACCAACTTTAAGCCCGTATCTTTTTGCTATAAGTATGAATGCTCTTCTGGACATCCATAGGAGGATGTACCTTTGTGTATGCTTTTCGTCGATGATTTCCTTCTTGTGGCTAAGACTGAGAAAGAGTTTAAGAAAAGCTTGAATTATGGGGGTCTACATTGGAGTCTAAAGGTCTTCGTTTGAGTAGAACTAAACCTGAATACAAGAAATGTAATTTTAGTAGTAGTAGCTCTAGTGGCGGAGTTGTAAATATGGGTGATCAAATTATTAAAAGGTGTAAATGCTATAAATATCTCGGGTCTATTGTTCTAAGTGATGGTGATATAGATGGAGATGCTATTAGTAGAATTCATGTTGGTTGCTTGAAGTGGAACAATGCTTCGAGCCTTTTGTGTGATTGGAAAGTGTCGCTTGGACTGAAAGAAAATTTTTAGAAGATGATGGTGAGACCTGCACTGCTCTCTAACGCAGAATGATGGCCTTTAAAAGAGAAGCATAAAATAATGTTTAGTGTTGCTGAGATGAGAATGCTTTGCCGGACGAGTGGCTTGATGCTTGGAGATAAAATGCAAAATGAATATCTACGTGGTAGGGTTGGTGTAGCTCTAGTGGAAGACAAGATTAGAGTGAGTCATCTTAGATGGTTTCGTCACATCAAACATCGACCATCTGATGATCAAGTTAGGAGAGTAGATGTTTTAGATTCGACTTATGTTAAGAAAGGCTGAGGTAGACCTAAAAAGACTTGGTCATATTATATAAAAAAATGATCTTAATCTATTAGAATTAAATGAAAATATGACACTCAATAAATCACAATGGAGAAAAAGGATTCATGTACCCGACTCTACCTAGTGGGATAAAGGCTTTTTGTTGTTGTTGTTGTTGCTTCCCTTCTAAATTTATTCTATTATTGCCTCCCCCTTGGGTGCCTAATTACATATGTGGTAATTCTAAAGTGCGGCCTACACACGAATGCCAATCAAAGTAGAATTCCAAATGCTCAAGTTAATGAAGTGCTTTATAGTTAATTGTCAACTTGCAGTCAACTTTTATGATCTAATGTGATGGGCTATAGTTGATTCTTTATCATAATGTTCCATCAGTTCAAATATCCTCTCTTTTTTTCCTAAGGAGATAGCAAATGATGTAGGCCCATTGGGTCGAACCAACTTGTCCAAAAACCTTATTAATGATGTTGGTGCAGCCAAGATTTGTAGCCAACAGGTGCATTCACTCATAATTCGTAAGTATGCCACACCGACGATGACTTAGTTGCTCATTATTGTTAAATCACATATATTCTATGAAGCATTGGAATTGTCACAATTGTTATCTTAGTGCTTCGAAATCTCCAATCATTAGGGAAAAGGGTGATGAAGTAGCCTTTGTATAGATATTATGTAGCAGCGTGTCACTATTAAATGTAATACAAACACAACCAGCCCTCCCAGAAATAATGTTATTTATTCACAACCTCTTCCTGTCGTTTTAGTAACAATTTTAAGACTATAAAAGGCTTATTTATGCCGTTATTTTTAGAGACTTGGGGGATGAATGTAAAATGAATGTAAATGAGAGATTTCTTTGTTGGCAAGTAACCTCCATGTGCTATTGGTGAATCAAGCTCCTATAGTTTTTGGTGACCGACGTCCCCATTTTTCGGTTAATATGTGTGGACTTTCCTTTTTTTTTTTTTTTGACAGTACTGTTCCCTAAAAATTGAATCCTCTCTTTTTTAAATTATTTCATGCTAATTGCTTATCATAGTCTAACTTAAAAAGTATTCATACTAGGTTTCCTCATTTGAAATATTTTTATTTGATTTTATTCTTCACTGTAATCCATAATGAATGCAACTTTTGGATGGGTTGCTAACCTTTGCATTGAATTTATTATTTTAAGGATGCTTTATTTCTCTTCTAGGTTGTTGCACACATGATGCCTGATCTTCCAAATGTTGGTATTGAAAGAGATTTGGAAAGTTTCCGTGAATTTTTTGATAGCCCAGCTTTTAGGGCAGATGGTCTCAAAATTTACCCAACGCTCGTAATTCGTGGAACTGGTCTTTATGAGCTTTGGAAAACCGGCAGGTAATAGCAGTTCTATACTGTTTGTTAGGTTATTGCATCTTATAGGGTATTGCTTTGAAGAGGTTTGTTTGCTCATTGAAGAACTGGTTAGTTAAGGGCATGTTTGGAATCAATTTTATTTTCTATTTTTGTTTTTATTTTTACTTTTGTTTTTAAAAACATGTTTATTTATTATATTTTTGTGTTTTTATTTTTAAAAGTACATAAACATGTTTTTGAAAATTCTCGGAACAACTTGAGAGTTAGTGCTTTCAAAAACAGCCATATCTTAATCAGACAAATTAAACTTGTCTTGTTCAGATGAAAAATGAACAAATAAAATAAATTAAAAAAAAAAGAGAACAAAAACTAAGAGTGATCCCAAATGGTTAATAAATGCAAAATTTATATATTTTGCTTGCTGATTCATTAATATTTTTGTTTCAGGTATCGAAATTATCCACCAGAGCTTCTTGTGGACATAGTTGCAAGGATTTTAGCCATGGTACCACCATGGACCCGTGTCTACAGAGTCCAAAGAGATATTCCTATGCCATTAGTTACTTCTGGTGTTGAGAAAGGAAACCTCCGTGAGCTTGCTCTGGCTCGAATGGATGATTTGGGCTTAAAATGTCGTGATGTTCGAACTCGTGAGGCTGGAATTCAGGTTACTTATTGTATATCAATAACTCTCAAGTTTTAATAAAGTTATGATTTTTTAATTTTTCTTTTTGACCTTTTTCTTGCTTTCCTTTTCTTTTGATTTTCAGAACATTCATCACAAAATCAAACCAGAGGAAGTAGAGCTTGTGCGACGAGATTATGCTGCAAATGAGGGTTGGGAGACTTTCCTTTCATATGAAGATACAAGACAGGTAATAATTAATCCTAAAATTTCATATTCGATTGAGATTTTCAAATATATCAAATTAATAGTTGATGTTTATATGCTTTTTTCTTGTGGCCATTTTCTGCTTCCAAAACTAATTGGTTATCTAAATTGCTTTCCTTTGCAAATGTACTTTATCTTGTGTGTCATAGGATATCCTCGTTGGTTTGTTACGGTTGCGTAAATGTGGTCGTAATACTACATGCGATGAATTGAAGAACGTAAGGTGTTCTATCATTCGTGAGCTTCATGTCTATGGAACTGCAGTTCCAGTGCACGGACGCGATACTGATAAGCTGCAGCACCAGGTGACTTTTTCTTTTAGAAAGATTTATATACATACCACTCAATTCTTATGTATTCACATATCAAACACCTCAACATCAATTTTTACATACATGTCACTTCTCGATGCATTAAAAGGCATTAAAAGGTGTATTCCACTTTTAAAAAGTTAAAATGGTGGTATTTTTTATGTGATTTGAAAGATTTGGGCGGTATGAATGCAAAAAAAGTAAAGTTTAGGCACTAGATATGCAAATACATAAGAATTGGGTGGTATGTATGTAATAATGCCCCTTTTCTGATCATATTTTTTTCTTTATCGATTTCTTCTCTAGCATCTTATTTAGATTTCATGTGTCATTAGCAGATCCTGAGTGAATTATTTCTCCCTCCAGTTTGAGATAGTATGTGATGCAGATTATTTCTTATAATATGATGATGAATTTGTGACTCATCTTATAGTTATGCTAAAATGTTAAGAAATATGTGCTATTGAAGTTTGGCAGCATATAATTTCCTGAAAAATTGAGATGAAATTTTCAGATTCAGAGAAACTCTTAGCACTTAAAAAACATTGTGGCTGATGGTGCAGGGATATGGAACACTTCTGATGGAAGAAGCTGAGAGGATAGCTGGGAGGGAGCATAGGTCGGCTAAACTTGCCGTAATTTCTGGTGTTGGCACTCGCCATTATTACAGGAAACTTGGTTATGAGCTTGAAGGCCCTTATATGGTTAAATATTTGGGGCTTTGATTGACTTCATATTTCATCCTCAATCCTTCTTTCTTTCTTACTGTCTATCTTTCTTTCTTTTTAAATATAAAGTGTTTTTCTCCCACATTTTGTACCGGCAGTGTACATTATTTAATCTGTACCTTTTTATTTATTCGATTTTTTATTTTATTTTAGGTGCAGCTTGTAAAATGTTTTCTACATATATCCTTCAAATGTTATGCGAATGTTGCAGTACCGTTATATCAGTATTTGAATGATGGTTCCTGTTGTTATTGGAGGAGTTATTTTTGGTCTGAGGTATGAAAGAACAAGGTATTTTTGTTTGAATGTGCATGCCACTTTAAAAGTCATAACAATGTTAAAAATTGAGCTATAAAATGTGTCAAAAGTCTATTTGCTTCATCATTTGAGGCAACATGAATAAAAAGGTCAATAGCAATTCCACAAATCAAGTCACTGCATCATGAGTTGGGATGATCATGCACAACTCTCCAAGCAAGTCAATAGGCAAATACTAATCCTTCAAAAACAATTGGAGAATGATTAAGAAAGTTAATATGAGATCTCCTGATGATAGATCAATTAAACCAATTGTGTAGTTGAAGATCTTCTAATATTGCTTAATTTTAGAACATTTTTACTTGCCATATTAGGCTTTGTTGAATTTTATTGATTTTTAGAAATATATATATATATATATATATATAATTTTCTTTCTCATTACAAGTCATCGATCAATGCAATAATGATATACTGGCTTCAAAATGCCTTCCAAACTTATTTAATCTTGAGAATGGCTTACAAATAAAAAATTATTTCATACTTTTGATTTCATTGAAAAAAATAACATTTTTAATGTCCAAATTTTGTATGAAAAGCAATGGTGGCATCTATACTCATTCATGAAGCTTGGTTTTGGTGACTCTTTAATTACTTTTTCAACTCTTCCTCTTCCCCACTCTCACAAAATTCCAATCTCTTTCTCTTGAAGGTCACTTAACCCTACATATTTTCCTATCTCAACCCCAAGACACCTCCAACATTCTTATAACTCTCTTAAACATTCTCTCATAATCTTAAAAAAACGTGAGGGCATCAACTCCATATTAAACTATAGATCTCCTAGCCAAAAATTACCTAAAATGTTTTATTTTCAACAATTACCTAAAATGTTGACCTGATTGGTTTATAATATCGTATAAATTTTGATGATTGCAAATTACACTAAAGAATTGAAGTTTGTTGGTTTTTTAAAGCATTTAGATATACATCGTCATGATACGACACTTAAAAATTTATGCTAAAGTACTAGGAGATCTATTGTGTCTTCTATATGTAAAAATCATATATCATAAAATATTGAAGGTCTTATTGGCAATCAAGTAAGGGAAGCTTTATTTAATTTGAGCAAAATAAAAATTGTGTATCATTCTAGAAGTATAAAACTATATTCTTAGTAAGGTAATTTTTTTTGATAATATTTAGGATCTTATAAATGGTTGTTTAAATAGAGGTATTAATAAATTTAATATAAATCTTTTGAAAAAAATAAAAAAAAATAAACTAGGAAAAATGGGCTTTCACAAAAATTTGTGATTATTTGTGAAGTTATTGTGAATCTCCTTGAAGTATTGCAAGGCTTTTTAAGAATTCATAGACTTTAGATTTATAAAAATAATTATAATGGGTCTCTACAAAATTTTGTTGGTTTGATAAGCAAGTTTATGGGCCTCCACAAAGGTCAAAATCTAAAAACTTTAAAAATGATTTTTAATCATTTAAGATTTAATCAAAAACATTAAATACATCATTTTTAAATTATGAATATTGGAATAAATGCTAAAAAAACTTAATTTACAATTTTTAACTAATTAATTAGAACTTAAGAAATATAATATAAATATTCTCTTAAGGAGTTAGATCTTTGCAAAGTATTTTTCTCTAAAAAAATATAAGAAAAATATCATTTAAAGGAAGAAGAGCTTGTTTTCTTGAACAAGATGCAATCTCTTTAGATTTTATTGATGTTGAGCTTGGTTCCTTACACATATTTATATCTTAGCATAAAAATATATTCTCTCTTCTTCTTCTTTTTTTGTCAATGGTATCTTATATTTTTATTTAAGTATTTTAATAGAAAACATTTTGAAAATGTACATTTGCTAAGAAGAAATATAAATATATTATTTAAATAGAAGAGAGGATATATATCAAAGTGAAGAGCAATGAAAAACTTCTCCATCTAGAGAATGAGTGATAATTTATTTTAGTATATGTTGTAAAAGTAATCTTATGTGTGGTGAATACCTACGACCAAGTCACATAAAATCATATACACATTTCTATAGTTCTTTGCCTTTATAAATTTTACTTACAGTTGAAATATGATATTTAAATACATTAATAAGCGAGATTGTTTTGATTTTTTTAAATATAAGACTAATGTTTTTGGTTATAACTTTTAGAATAAATCAAAATTTACATTTATGTGGGTGGAAAGCGATACAAATGTGTTTTAAATACAATTATTCTTGTCACTTCAAGTTAGCTTTTCCTCAAGTAAAAATGGAAGAAGAAAATTCTACATTCAAGAAAGGGGAAAAAAAGAGAGCTTATAGTGACATAAATGGATTCAAATAGTCAAGAAATATTAACATAATAATTTGATCAAATGAAAGAAAAATTGTTCATAATGGTAATTGATTATCCAACTATAGAGTTGAACAAAAAATTAATTTATGATGAACTCTTAATCTATTTTATTTGAAATGAATGAAGTATTAGTCAATTTGAAAAGAAAAAAAATTATATGTTAAACAAGTAGAATGTAAATTTAATTCTATACTATGGAGAACATAAAAATTATTTATAATATGCTAAACAAAAAGCTTTATACATATACTTGACCTGGCCTCTTTTGTAATAAATTGCTAATAGAGAATTACATCTTGAAAATAAATGTTAAATACTCACATATCCAAAGAAATCTATTTTTCATATGTTTAGTGCTATGTTTAATAGTAAGTGGGCTTCATATTTTAGACCTTTTGCACAGAAACATGTAGAGTGCATAATGTGTGGTGGTTTATATCACATATCTAAAAATTGTAAGTGTAATATCACACATAGAGCAACTATTTATGTTTGGATTACTAGGCTCATATATGCACAAATAGCTAAGATTTTTTCTACATAGTTTTACCACTTCATTCATACCACCTATGAGCAGGGTTGTGAAAGATCCGAGCTGATCTAGAGGCAGCTCGAAATCAGATAATTTTTTTTTAACGGGATTGAAATCGGCTCATGTGTTGATTCTAGTAAGATTCGATTCGATCTGGCTCGAAATCGAACAATTTTTTGAGTTGGCTCGAATTCTAAACGAGCCAACTCGAAGCATAAAGGAGTCCGCTAGAATGTATTTTTTGGCTCATGAGCTAGAAAGATCCGGCTCGAAATGATGCTTGACTCGACTAGAAATACCATTTAATCTGGCTCAAAACACAATTCAATCCAGCTCGGCACACTGCTTGAGCCGACTCGCAAAACATAATGAGCATTTCCTTTGAATAAAAAATTATTTAGTAATACGAAAAACAAAAAAAAAAATTAAAATAGATAAAAACCGAACTATGATATTTTTTTATTATTGAATGAATCCTCAAAATATAGATTTTCAAATTACAATACGGCGAACTAGATATTATTTGTACCGTTATAATCATAATTGAAATTACAAATTTACAAATTACAATTGACAATTATAAATATATAATGTAAAAATGACATATAAAAGCAACATATAATGATTCTTGAATCTTGATGGCATTCATCCTCAAACAATCCTTCAAAGCAGAAAAGAAAACAAAGCTGGTCCCAAGTCTTGATAGTAATAAAGTTATATTTATGTAAATGTGTAGCTCAAAATTTTGAAAAAAAATATTGTTATAAAGCTCCCTGACAAAGCTGGTCCCAAGTCTTTGAAGACTCAAAAATAAATTCAGCTTTGAGAGAATCACAACTCCAAATTTTACATACTAAATTCATCTAAAGATATTTGTTAATATAACCAAGATAGTAAAGCAATGAAGCTTTAGAAAGACAACCCACATCAAATGATAAGATTTCATCAAAAGAGAAGAAGTTAGGGAAAGAAACCTAAAGAACAAGCAACCAACCAACCATAAAACCAGAGACCAGAACACGGTTGAGCCAATGAGCAAAAAATTCATCACAACTATCCCAAAACGTCTTTGAAAATAGAGATGCAAAATAACTTGTAGTATCTGTATAAACACTGACTTTTTTTTAATGTGTCTATGTTTCATTTTTGAATGAATATTTTCAGGTATGCAGAAACACTAAATATTTTCCCTTCAGAACCTGTGCACATAGAAACATGATTGATTTATAGTGGAAGAAGGAATTCATGTATACAACCATTGCTCCAAATATTCATCTTCACAAAAGTCAGATTATAAATGAACTTGAGGATGAAAAATCACATATCATTGCTCTTATGGATGCTAGGCTTCACAGTGATGCAAGCTCCAGGGATTACCAAATTTATAGATGAATATATAAATATTTTGCCAAATAAATACATAATATCTTCTCATTAAGCATTTAAAATAAAATTATGTGAGTAAATAGGAATTGAGTGGTATATATGTAAATGCACAATGACATATTGGACTTTAAGAAGTAAAATTTTCATTCCCATTACCAAATTGCCGAGCAATAAAAGAAAAAATTGTAAAGTAACTGCACCTGTAAAATTATGCCAATCAATAATAAAAAATTGCAAAGCAATTGCAACAACTGTGCCTTAAAGAAACATATGGAAAGTGGAAACGGCAATGTCTTGAATGAAATTCAAAGCATTTAATCATATATCTGTTAAGCACAAACCTGTCGTTGCTAAAACGTGTCCACCTTGTAGTAAATGCATTCTTAGTACCCTAGCTTTTGTATCTATCAATATACCCTCAAATCCAGCACTTAAAACAACTAATTAAAAGGTCCTTGAACCTTCATAAAAACCTCTAACTAATCTAAATAAGAAAATTAATGAATTGAAAAAAAAAAAAATTTCAGGCCAATGGATTCGAGAAAACTTGAGGTTTAAGATTCACATCCGAGCTAAAAAATTTCTTAGGCTAATGCACTCAACTCCGTCTAATGTTATCTGACAAGTTGGTCTCATTTGAAAATTTGAATTTAACCATGTATTATTATCTTAATGATCGATTGACACCACAACAAAAAAAAAATAAAAAACATAAGATATATCAACATTATAGATAACTAGTTAAGTGTATGCGGTTAGGCTTACATCATTGCTCTGCCAAAAAATACAACTAAATGAACAAAACAACCATCCATATCACCAAATAAGAGGCAAGTGCGACGCGCATTGATAATCAGCAATAAGAAAATACGAATGAGTGAAAAAAAAACCATCTTAAGCCTCAATATAAATATTAAATAATAATTTTATTAATGCTAAATAAAGGAGAAAACATAAAAAACTAAACTCTTAGAAAGCATATCATGTACATGTCCACTTATTAGTGAGAAAATTACAATTGTAANTCAGTAAAAATGGCACCATAGGGTATGGACATGTGGTATGACAAGTACATTGATTTAACCTCCTTATTATCCCTTTTAAAATTTTTTTAAAAAATTTACCCATGAGATAAATATCAAGCCTAACCATGGGTTAATGACTGACTTTAAACTCAACCCTAGAGTCTAAGGTGAGTCGTGGTAAGGCTCATTTGACCATACCAAGCTCAATTGATTTGAATTTGACCATAAGTCCAAGAAGGTGCATATGACCAAATCTTGTATTTGGACTAGGTTAGACATGTCAATTGGCCCAATTAAATATAGCATTTGGTGTAAGAGACCATGAGGAACAACTTTCAGGAAGGGTGAAAGTCATTTTAAGGTCAATGGGTTAATAAATTTGGTGGATTTTTGATTTTTTGACCCATTTTAAGCATGTTGGGCTAAGTTTGGGTCAAACTTGGGCTAGCCATGGGCTAAGTCAAAATTAACTGTTGATTTTGGTTTAAAACATCATAATGAACAATTTTCATGAAGGATTAAAATTGTTTTGAAGTTGATTTGATGGTCAATTTAGATGGATTTTGATGGGTTTTGGTTTTAGACCCCAATTAGACATATGGATCTAATTTGGGTCAAACTTGAGCTAGCTTTGGACTAAGCTCAAATTGATTGTTTCATTTGGTCACAAATGACCTTATAAAGGATTTTCAACAAAAATTGGATGCCAATTTTAGGTCTAAGGCATTCAATTGTTGAACTTTGGGGTGTTAGCCAATATTGGGGCTAATTTTGGGAATTTTGGATTTAGGCCAAAATCAAATGGGTTTGAGGCTTCATCAAGGCCAATTGATGATTGATGTTGATGTGTAAGAATGTTTTAAAGACTTTGCAATTTTAATTGAGACCAATTGACTAGGCTATGGGTTCAATTGAGTGAGATTAAGTCTTATGGTCAATATTGGGGTTTTGACCCTAATCAAAATTGGGCTCAAATCATGGACCAATTGAGCTTGGATTTGATTTAAATTGGTCACATGTAAGGTGAATTTGAGTTTAGGATTGAAATTGAGGGAGATTGGGACAAAATTGATGGACATTTAAAGTAAATTTGGGGAAATTGGGCATTCAAAGGCAATTTGGGGGTTTTGGTCAAAATGGTCAAATTGATCAAATTGAATCCAATTGAAAAGTCCAAATGGGGTTTGGGAACATTTGGAGTGATTTTGGAGGTTTTGGGAAAGTTTGGGGTACCAAGGGTATTTTTGTAATTTTGGCAATTTTGAGGGTATTTTGGTTAAAGATGNTTAATGCTAAATAAAGGAGAAAACATAAAAAACTAAACTCTTAGAAAGCATATCATGTACATGTCCACTTATTAGTGAGAAAATTACAATTGTAAAACTTTTGTATAGGTTCCACAAAAGAAAACAGAAATTTAAATTTTACTTTAGTTCATAAAAAATTAACTGATTATGCCCTATAATTTGAAGGACATCGAAGCATGGACATAAAAATTAGAAAAGTAAAAAAAAAACAAATAATAACAACCAAAGTATTAATAATAATTTATGAAAGCTTATGATCAGAAGTCAGCTCTGCTTAAAGTTGGACAGTCAGTCTTCATAAAAGCGTCAATGGAACAACGTTCCAATGAGTCATTTGTGTTGGTTGGGAGCTACGCTATAACAAACATGCAAGAGGCAAAGTGATTTAAAGGGTTGACAAATGTATTTTTAGTCGTTTGGTAGAATTTAGCATAAATCCTCTATTAATTCTGCTTAAATTGTGCTACCTGATAGTGAAAATTTTCCTAGTTCTAGATGCTTAATGCTTGGGCAAGAACTACACATCATAAGACAGAAAAAACAACAGTGTGAATAGAAAGAAAAAAAAGTTGATCACTCACAGAAAAAAATCACAGTGGCTTTGTTGACCTCACTTTTGGTTGAGGTATAGGCTTTCCTCTTTAGTAGCCTAGGGTCTAGCCATAGGACTATCTTGTTGACTATTTCTAGAGGACTAGAAAAACACCATTAGAAACTCTAAATTTTTCTTTGCTCAACTTTAAGTTCCACATATTTGTTCTAACTTCTAGCACTTAGTAGGTGGGGTCAATATGGGGGAGCTCAAGGTGAATCCCCATAAGATTGCCTAGCCTTAAGGATGACTCTGGGTGTTGGTCTGGGGCTAGTTCACTCACTTTCACTCACTTTTAACTCACAAACCTAAACCCAAACTTTGTTGACTTTGATCCCTTGGTCTTTGGGAGACTCGTGTAGATGGTCCCCTAGACCCACTAGCCCTAGGCTAGGGTTTAGCTAAAACCAGTACATAGATGACCCAAATGGGGATTCCATTGGTCCATGACTCATATAGGGAGGTTTACACCTCAATTCCACCAAAATATCCAACTTAGCATTTTTTCCCTATAAACCTACCCAAATTACCTAAACACCCCCAAACCTTAAGTTTGGTCAACATTCCCAATTTCACCCAAAATACCCAAATTTGTTCAAAAATCCTTTTAAACCATTTCAAACTACCCAAATTGCTCAAAACTAACAAAAATTTCCAAAATTACCAAAATACCCACAAATTTGCCAAAATTATAAAAATACCCTGGTGGCCCAAACTTCCCCAAAACCCTCAAAATAATTTTAAATGTCTCCAAAACCAATTTGGACCCTTCAATTGAACCCAATTTGATCAATTTGACCGACTTTGACCAAAAGCCCCAAATTGTCTTTAAAGGCCCAATTTCTCCAAATTAACCCCAAATGTGCATCAGTTTGACCCCAATTTTCCCCAATTTCAATTCGTAACTCAAATTTATCATGCCTATTGATCATTTCAAACCAAATCTAACCATAATTGGCCCATGCTTTGAGCTCAATTTTAATCCAAACCAAAACTCATAATTTTGACCATATGACCCAATCTCACCCAATTAAACCCCATAGCCCAATCAATTGCCTCAATTTGGATCCCAAACTCTTCCTAACATTTCTACTAATCAAATTGAGCCCTTGATTGGCCTTTATCAAGCCATAATTCCACTCAATTGCAACCAAAACTCAAAATCCCCAAATTTGCCCCAATTTAGCCACATGCCCAAATTCCACCAAATGGAATACCCAAACCCCAAAATTGACAAGAAATTGATGTTAAGAACTCTTCATGATATTCCCCTAGACCATTGTCAATCATCAATCTGGACTTAGCCCAATTCTAGCCAACCTAAGCCCAAGTCTAAACCAACACACTCAAAATTGACCAAATGACAATATCCTCCAAAGTGAACCTCCAAATCAATTCAAAATCACTCCAAATATTTTCCAAAATCTTCATGACAATCATCTACACCAAATTTCTCAATTAATTGGGCTCAATGTCATGGCTAGCTTAACCCAAACCCAACTTCAAGCCAATTTGACCCAAATTGAACCAATGCACCAAAATTGACTTAGTCATGCCCAAATGACCAAATTAATGACACCACAACCACTAGATAGACCCAAGTGACCATGATAGAACCACTTAGCCCACTCTAGGTGAGCCATGGACCAAAGGTACCCTAAATCGAGGGATTTTTTTCCTAAATTGTTTAAGACAAACATATTTTTTTCCAAAACCTATCACCAGCCCAAATTAATTGTTGTGCCAGATTCCCCTGAGTTCCCTGAGCCACCTGAGCACCTCCCCAGCCATGGCAAGCCACCCTAGTCGTCGGAGGAGCCAAAACCGAGAGCCCCCATGCCTAAATCCAAACCCAAACTCACCCATCTTAGCTGGTCATTTCCAATTGGCTTTAGTGCTTTAAAACCCTTTACATAAGCATCATTTAACACCCATTAATTAGCCCTGGAAGCTAACCCAAGCCATTTTATTTAAACCCCCATCCCATGGACAAATGAGAGAGAGCTCGAATTTCCTTGGGGAAACTCTGCCCAATTGCTCTCAGACACTCTCCAAGATCTCATAAGCCCATTGTAACCATTTTCCCCTCTNTATTTTTCCATTAAAATAATTACAATAAATTAAATATATATCATAAAAATATAAAAGTTGTTCTTCTATGTTTCTTGGACTTATAGTGGTTTAATAAAAATTTAAAATTGATTTTTTAAGATTAAAACATATTTTTTTATTTAAATAATCATTAAAATGACCTTTAAATAATTATAATAATTACAATATTATTTAAAAAATCATGAAATTTTTGTCTAAGTATTCTTCTGATCTAAGAAAACCTCCAATAATTTTCCCATAAATTAAAATTTTATTTTGATTAATTAAATAAATTAACATTGAAAAATCTTATTTGTGGGTTAAAATAATTATTTTAAATTAAATCAAATTTTGAAAAATCATACTTTCCTCCCTGATATTTTAATTAACCCATTGATATGATACTCAAAGATTTTCAAGGTCATTTGAATTTTGCTTGACGAACTATAAGATGAAGAGCCTCAAGGGTAGGATAGTAATTTTAGGCTTTGATGTCTTAATCAAAATTTAGGATTAACCATTGAGGATGAGAAACTTTGATCCTTAATAAATATATTGGGTGATTGAAATGCAATGGGTTAAGGGTAGAAACTCACTTGCTACCTTTTCAAAATATCAATAAAATCATAATTTTCGTAATCATCATGACTTGGAAGTCAATTAAGATCAAATGATTCTTAAATGATGGACTTATGCTAGGAAGATGATAATTTACTTATTTTAAGCCTAAAATTGATGATGATGTGATCTTTCAATAAGAACATATGTCACATAAACCCAAAATTTTAACCACCATCTATTTCCCCCATCATGATTGTTAAGGGCTTGGTAGTGATCTAAGCTTCTAAACTCATTTAATTGGATTTAGAAGATAATATGATTGATGATTAACACCTTTTAAGCACTCCAAGCCCATTTGTGATGAGCACCAAATCTTTAATGACCACATAATCCTTAAAGTGAAATATCGATTGATTAATGGAGTTTCCTATCCTTGGGATAATTGAATTGTCAAGTTTCACTAGGCAACATGATAGTCACACTGTAACCTTGGATGATTAATGGAACAATATGATGAACTTCTAAATGAACTCAAAATAATTCAAGAGATCATCGAAGTAGTTCAAGGTCATTCCCCGAACACTTTGAAATCTTTTGGATATTTTGAAGGGCAAATTGAACTTGCCATGTTTTTGTTATAAAATCACCCATTAAGAGATTCAGAGGCTCAATAAAGTCATAACTTGGTGTTTGGTAGCTATACATTCATCTACTCTGATAGCTTCAATCCCTTGTAAAACTATATACATTGCTAGAGCTAACCTTTCAGGTGGAGGAATGAGAAGAATCGACAAGTACGCTTTTAAATTATTACATTTATCTTTCTGTACTTATTGTCTCGAATTTGCATGTTAAACAATGATGTCAGCCTACATGTCAAAACCAAAACTGTTAGGATAGCCGCACAACCAAAACCAAAATTTAAAAATTAAACAAGATAAATTCCCTGCTACAATATTCAAAATATAAGACAACTCAAAACTTAATCACAAACATCACAAAACAAAAATTGCAACTAAATTAAGATGTCTTTATCGGATAATCGGGAACNAAAATCTTATTTGTGGGTTAAAATAATTATTTTAAATTAAATCAAATTTTGAAAAATCATACTTTCCTCCCTGATATTTTAATTAACCCATTGATATGATACTCAAAGATTTTCAAGCTCATTTGAATTTTGGTTGAAGAACTATAAGATGAAGAGCCTCAAGGGCAGGATAGTAATTTTAGGCTTTGATGTCTTAATCAAAATTTATGATTAACCATTGAGGACGAGAAACTTTGATCCTTAATAAATATATTGGGTGATTGAAATGCAATGGGTTAAGGGTAGAAACTCACTTACTACCTTTTCACAATATCAATAAAATCATAATTTTCGTAATCATCATGACTTGGAAGTCAATTAAGATCAAATGATTCTTAAATGATGGACTTATGCTAGGAAGATGAAAATTTACTTATCTTAAGCCTAAAATTGATGATGATGTGATCTTTCAATAAGAACATATGTCACATAAACCCAAAATTTTAACCACCATCAATTTCCCCCATCATGATTGTTATGGGCTTGGTAGTGACCTAAGCTTCTAAACTCATTTGATTGGATTTAGAAGATAATACAATTGATGATTAACACCTTTTAAGCACTCCAAGCCCATTTGTGATGAGCACCAAATCTTTAATGACCACATAATCTTTAAAGTGAAATATCGATTGATTAATGGAGTTTCCTATCCTTGGGATAATTGAATTGTCAGGTTTCACTAGGCAACATGATAGTCACACTCTAACCTTGGATGATTAATGGAACAATATGATGAACTTCTAAATGAACTCAAAATAATTCAAGAGATCATCGAAGTAGTTCAGGGTTCCCCGAACACTTTGAAATCTTTTGGATATTTTGAAGGGCAAATTGAACTTGTCATATTTTTGTTATAAAATCACCCATTAAGAGATTCAGAAGCTCAATAAAGTCACAACTTAGTGTTTGGTAGCTATACATTCATCTACTCTGGTAGCTTCAATCCCTTGCAAAACTATATACATTGCTAGAGCTAACCTTTCAGGTGAAGGAACGAGAAGAATCGACAAGTACACTTTTAAATTATTGCATTTATCTTTCTGTACTTCTTGTCTTAAGCTTGCATGTTAAACAATGATGTCAGCCTGCATGTCAAAACAAAAACTGTTAGGATAGCCGGACAACCAAAACCAAAATTTAAAAATTAAACAATATAAAATTCACTGCTATAATATTCAAAATATAAGACAACTCAAAATTTAATCACAAACATCACAAAACAAAAATTGCAACTAAATTAAGATGTTTTTATCGGATAATCGGGAACCTCTTGGGGAATGTAACATATTGTTGCTAACGAGGCTTTTCACGGTCTAAATGAAAGTATGAAACTAATTAAGTTGAGCTTATAAATTCATTTGAATTAAATGAATCTGAAAGAAAATAGTGGTGTCGCTCTAATCAACCTTAACAACCCATAATATTTAAAATAATCATAACCTTAGGAAACACTTGATTTGACATCATAACTTGACACATTTGAAAACTTAAACTTACTACGACGAGGAGCTTGGAGCTAACATTGTGGGCAACACAAGTATCTTCAATAACGAAACATGTCTACATCAGCTAAATCATTCCTTGGAATTAAATAACAATCCATAAAACTTTGAAGTTGTTTGCTTATGCAACATAAATCCTCGACTTATCTTTAGGCCTTTGTATGGTTCTGCTATAAAATATATGCCTTAAATTGTCTTAGGATTCCGAGGTTGTCGTTCGTTATGACCTAAATCCGCACATCTTCTATGCTATTTGTGTAATCGTTTCACATGAATGTAAGCCCTAACTAATAAAATTAACAAGATGAAACATTCAACAGTTCTATTCACTCAAAACTGAAGCCAAATAGTAGGATAGTTTGGGAAGCTATCGGGGTTCTCCTCAGGATCCATGATATCCCTTAGTTCTTCTTCCTTTGAATTCAAAAATAAAATGTTCCAAATTTGAGTCATTCCCTTTTCACACCTCTTTGTCCGATCTTTTTGAAAAGTCCTACCCTTAAAATTCTTGAAGATAATATCCTATGATTTTTATCGAGAGTTTTCTTAGGTGAATTCAGTTACCTAAGATGTAATTAACTATAGGAGTTTGCCCTTATAGGAAGCTTTCCGAACCTAGTTTAATATAAACCCTATTTAAGTTTTCATATTAAATAGGGGAACTTTTTGGCTTATAATAAAATGGTTTTGCAGGCCAAACAAATGTCATATATTTCTTAGTTTGTTTGATCGAGTCTCACCCTCAAGTCTTGTGTTTATCTTTCAAGATAGATACATAGCTTGAGGTGTAGTGTTCTTTCATCTAAACTTTGAAAGATATGAGATCATTTTGATTTTGTATTTTTCTAAACATAAATATATATACAAATTAAATGTCCCTTCAAAGCGGTCGACAGGATTTCCATTCTGACGACCGACAACTTCCATAGGACCCCCCTAAAATTGTGCTGACAGGCTTAGAACTACACAATAACACAATGTTGATAGAAAACCACAAGGTCACTTCCAAACTATTGATCACTTTGTCACAGAAAGAGTTGACCACTTTTTCACAAAAAAAAACTACATTGAGAATAGAAACCCTAAATTCCTTTTCAAATAAAAAACTTTTGTTTACAGTGATTCTGTGAATCGTTATGAGGAAAAATAGTTACCAAGCCAGAAATCGCCCACCACACAAAAAAAAACTCACTATACAACTGTCGACAAGTCAAATGCTCGAAACCACAACCCAAATTTACGATAGACAAGGAAATGTGACTTACCAGAGGAAAGGGGCAGTCAACATAGTTGTCGAGAGTGAGAGAGAGAGGAGAAACCAAATTTGCAGTATTAGCCATTAGGGAGAGACGAAACTTGCGAGAAGAAAGAAGCAAAAAGAAGGAAAACTATTACATCAAGACTCTGCATGTAGAGTTGCTTGCGGAGTTCAATCTCGTACTGACACATGGAATGTCGGCTCACCTACATAAAAAATGAAAAAAAAATAAAAACGCGACCCAGCCGGATCGATGCGTTACAGAGGCTAAGCAAACATTTTTTGTGTTATTTATCCTTGTCACCGTGTTATAGGAATATTCCTATGTGTTATTCTGAATAACACATCAATAACACATGAATAAAACAAAAAATATTCAAAATAATGCGAGAGAATATTCTTAAACCCTTAATAACACATTAAATAATTATAAATTATTAATAAATAAAAATTATGACAAATAAATAAATTGTTTTTGTTCTATAACACACTAATAACAAACTAATAACAGACTAATAACACATAATAACACACTAATAACACATAATAAAATAATTATACAATCCCTAGCCCACAGTGTAATACGTGGGAAATATTCTCTGCATGTTATATCGCGGGTTATAACACTGCTCCACGTATTATAAAACTGCCCTATGACACTCCCCTAGCCCGCGGTATAACACGCATGGAATATTCCCCACGTGTTATACTGCGGGTTAGGGAGTGTAAAATTATGCTATTATGTGTGTTATTATGTGTTATTAATGTGTTATTATGTGTTATTGAGTGGGGGAAGTTTCCTATACCATTAATAACACATCAATAATACATGAATAACACGAAAAATATTCAGAATAACGCGGGAGAATATTTTTATGCGATGAAATATTTCTATATCGCATCGGTCGAGCCGGTTCACTCGCTTTCATTACTTTTTTATTTTTTATGTCAGTAGACCGACCTTCCACGTGTTAGCGCAAGATTGAACTCCGCATATAGCTATGCATGCAGAGTCCTGATCTAATAAATTTTCCGAAGAAAGAGCTAGAAAGGGAACAAGAGAAAGTTTGGGCTTCGAGCGGAGCTGAGGAAGTGAACCAAACAAATATATTTATTATATATGATTTTCATGAAATGTGATCCACCGTCCAATCCTTAAATCGTGGATTAGTTTTTTTACTTTAATTCGATCTCATTCTAATTTGAGTCAGAATCGAATAAATTTATTTATTTTTTTTATTTGACTCGTACCTCAAATTTGGAGCCAATTTAGTTCTAAGCTAAATTTAGATTCAATGAGCAATTTACAATCTTCAAACCAATTTCACAACCATACCTATGAGCTCAAAGCACAAACTAATAGATTGAAGTCCAATGAAGGAAAATGTTACTTGGGCGAAGAATGCTTGAAGCATACGACGAGAAATCACATATTTTTCACTTGTTGTAACCAAAGGATGGTGAAAAGATTTTAATAAGATACATTAATAAGGTAACTATCATTGGAGTTAGCACTATAATTTTTTTCTCCCACACCATCTAAAGGTCTTAATAGCTAAGCGGTTGAAGCATAATCTAATAAGAATTAGTCAATTGTGTTATAATACATATGCTATTTATTTATTTTTTAGTTCATTATTATATTAAATAAAATAATGAAGTTTACCTTAATGATCATAAATACAAAAATATAAATTTGTGTGAATTAATTGATTAGTTGCTAATGTCCTAAATTGTTTAAATGCCAATTATGATAATCCATAGCTATGACTTAGATAAATTTCTCATGCAAACATGCATACTTCATCTAAATTATATATCTAAACGTGAGTAATCAATAGGTTTACTCAATCTAAATTATTTAAGGACTTCTATGTGCTAATATCAATTAACTAAAAAAATTGTACACATCTTTTAGATCTATATACTAGGTGACTACTCCTAAGCCAAAGAATTGTTTCATATGAACTTATTTAGACTTATAGATCCCATTATTTTATGAGCAAATAAATATGGGTATATCATAGTTGATGATTACTCTCGATTTAATTGAGAAATATTCATAGCTAGCAAAAATGATGCAATCACTAAATTGACAGAAATTGTAAAGTGAATTTTAAAGGATAGAAGACTATCCATTATGACTATTAAGAGTGATCATGGAGGAAATTTTAAAATAAATTTTATATCTTTCCAATGAAGTTAGAATTAAATATAATTTTTCCATGCCTAGGACACTACAATAGAATGAGGTTGTCAAAAGAAAATAAAATACTATTTGTTATAGCTAAAAAAATGATTAGTGAATTTTATATGTCAAAAAATTTGTAATTGAAGCAATAAATATAACAACTTATGTAATAAATAAAATAAACATTAGACCAATCATTAAGAAAATAACATATGAAATCTTAAAGAGAGAAGAAATATGAAAAAGTGCCTAACAAAGCTTGATAATTAAATGCATATTTCTTGATGACTCAAATTGGAATAAGATCTATAGAACTTTTAACAAAAAGAGCTTGATTATAAAAGGCTTAATACATGTGACTTTTAATAAGAAACAACATGTGCTTCCTAGAATGAAAGATTAGAATGATGAGGAGTTTTAAAAATATATATATAAAAAAAATTAACTTCACATTAATTAGAAGTTTCAAAAGAAGATCCAACTACACTTATCTACATGGGCGGACCTGCCCCCCGAAAAAAAAATATTTTTATTATGCATTTTTAAATATATCTCTTTTATTAGTTTGGTTTGCCCCCCTATTATTTTAGTTCGCCCCTCCATTCCTCCAATTTGCCCCGACCGACTCACCACGAGAAGAAAAAGCATGAACGGTCTCAACACAAGAAAAAAAACACGTAGGAGAATAAACCAATTTCATTTTTTATATAATAAGTTTGTCTCCTCTAAAAAGAAAGGCTAGTTTTGCTCTTATTTTTCTAAGAAGTGCAGGTATTCTAGCTTCAAGATATCCTATATAACTCATCATAGGGAATCAATCACAATGTGATATAATTCAAAGTACAAATAGAGAGAAAGTAGATGACTCTGTATTTTTATCATAGATAGAGCCCATATTTATAAATGAATTCATAAATAAGGAATTTAATTTATTTTCGATAAGTGTAATATGCAAGTCAATTGATTATTTTTTTTTAAGAAAATCATCTAATATAAATTTGACGAACTACAGCTTCCACTGCAGTCTACAGATGCCTCGCGCAACGGCTCTCCAATTCCTCTCTACTCCCTTTTCACTCCCTTTCAAATCCAAACCACATCTCATTTCCCTGCTTCCGCTGGAACCTTTCTCCAACCCACGCCCACCAGTTCTTTGTCGAAATTCCTCAACCAGTTCCCCCCACACCATCGCTCCCCAACCGCCTCCATCCTCCATCTATCTCCACCTTCCTTTCTGCCGCCGACGCTGCCACTACTGCGACTTCCCCATCATCGCCCTCGGTACCTCGTCCCGCAACTTGGACGACGATCCCCGCATCTCCTCCTACATCCGCCTCCTCCTTCGCGAGATTCGCGCCACCAAACCCTATTCCTCCCATCATCCACCAATCAAAACCATCTTTTTTGGCGGCGGCACGCCGTCCCTCGTCTCTCCTTGGCTAATCGCTTCCGTGCTCGATGCAATCCGCACGAAATTTGGCGAGTTCGCGGCTGATGTCGAGGTGTCCATTGAGATGGATCCGGGAACGTTTGATGAGGCAAGGCTGGAGGAGATGGTGGGGGTGGTTGGGGTGACGAGAGTCTCGCTTGGTGTGCAGGCTTTTCAGGAGGAGTTGCTGCGGGAATGCGGGAGGGCGCATGGGCGGAGAGAGGTGGACGAGGCGATTGAATTGGTTGGCGGTTGTTGTGGGCTTAGGAGCTGGAGTTTGGATCTTATATCGTCGCTCCCGAGGCAGACTGAAGAGATGTGGGAGGAAAGTTTGCGTCTTGCTGTGTCTGCTGGGCCGCAGCATGTTTCGGTTTATGATTTGCAGGTGGAACAGGGGACCAAGTTTGCGCAGCTGTAAGTGAATTTACTTATAAATTTTTAGGAAGATTTATATACATATCATTCAATTCTTATGTATTTGCATGTCTAACACCTAAGCCTCAATTTTCTCAAACATGCCACCTTCTCTATGCATGAAAGGTGTATTTTTTCACTTTTTGAAAGTTAAAATTGGTTTTTGGATATGATGTGGAAGATTTGGATGGGATAAATGTAAAATGTAAAGTTAGATGTTAGATATGTGATAACATAAGAATTGGGCGGTGTGTGTCTAGATGCCCAAAATTTATTGAGCTATTTGGTTTGGAATAGGATACGTTAGGTCTTTATTTTGATTATTCATAGCTTTTCTTAGTTTTCTGATAAAGTTGTTTGATTGGATTAGATATTTTGAAAAGATCCTATATAATTTATGAACTCATACAATCCTGAAAAGACCTTAAGGAAGTAGTGAGAAGAAGTAGAGGGATTTTCAGAGAGAGAGATAATCAAAGAGTATTTTTCAGGGTTCAGAATTGATAGGCATATCTCCCATTTTCTCTTTTTTATTTTATTTATATGTTATGAAGCCTATGTACCCGCGCAAGAGTTTAAAGAATAAAACATAAAACTAGGTTATAGGCTATATAGGACAGAGCTTGAGCAGACTCGTCGATAAGACTACTGGTGTGGATTGTCATGCTGTTAATAAATGATGATATATATGCTGATAGACTAAAATTCTTTTTCTTCTGTCTGAAAGAATTGCCCGTCGAGTTCGGTAGTGTAGTCGGGTAGTTGTTGATGAGTTTGGTGGGAAGGTCCAACTAGCTCATGTGACTTTGGAATAAGAACTAGGGTAATATGAGCTAACTCGACTGTAAGAAATCACTTGAAGATTAAAGCTAGAAAACTCGTTCTTAGGAACTAGTAAAAATGCTGACATACTTCAGAGGTACTCACATGATCCTTCTGGGTAGCAATGAACTCTATATCTTGTCACTTGCAAAGGCACGTTTAATGGGTATGATTGATCTGGTTAGTGCCAAACCATTGAATGCATGATTGGTGGGCTTGATCAATTAAGCTCATGAGACCCATTTAGTATTTGGGCTTTCCTGTTGCTTAAAGGAACTTATTTTTGAATATACATTTAGTTTATCGATTCTTTTAGCTTTTTGTTAGGATACCATGAGAAGAGAGAGAATGAAAACATAAGAGAACTTAGAGAGATGAGATGACCGCATTTGGTATTCTGCCCTATCAGATTTTTCCAAAGCCATATCTATTCATATTCAATCAAAATGATACTTTCCACCACTAATAAGCTTTCGGGCTCTACCTTGAAGAGTAGTCCCGACAGTTTACCATTGAGCTCGGACTTTCTCTCCTATGGGCCTCGGAAGCTATGCCTATAGGGAGTAGTCGCGAGTACTCTCTAGTAAATATGGACCGTTCCTCATTCAAGTGTCTTTGCTTTCTAGGCGATAGAGGTAACTTATTTTGTGAATATGACTAATAGATGTTTCATAAGAATTTTTCCTTACCAAGTTACCAAGGAGGAATGCACATGCTGTTGTAAGAGACATAACATATTTCAATCATCACGAGATATGTACTCCTAAGAGTGGTGGAGTAGAATGTGAAAAGTACAAAACTTCCCTGTTATGGAGGGTGTACTAATATTGGTTTTATTTTTTATTTTTGGATTGCTAAAGAATAACTATTAAATCATTTATAACAAGTAGTTTGAGGACTCTTCGCTGCATTCGTCGATACACCATCACCTTTTCATAAGAAAAAAGGATAACATTAGTAAGGACATAATTAATTTGGGTGATTATAAGAAGAATTTTTTGTGTGAAATCTCTATGTGATATTTAAGAGTCACGTCAGTCCTTGCATAGCTTTGCAAGTCGAAGGCTTTGTTCTTGTTGTGTTTCTTCCCTTAATTCTCGAGATTTCATCGTTACTTCGATCCTGCTTCGATGGGATAGATTTCAAAGAAGAAATGGTTGTCCTAGAAGAGCAATTGAAAGTGATTGTTCATCAAAGACTAAAGAGAGGGAGGTGTTCTAAGTGTTCACACGATTCGAAAGGAAAGAATGGCGATGCAGAGTTCAAAGCTCATTGAAGCGAAAGGGCTGTCAGACAGTCTCGCAGGGAGTGCTGCGACCAAAATGCGGTATTGGTAGCTGATCAATAAAAAATGGCCCCAGAAGAACGTCAATGCCTCCCGTCTTGGATCCTATTCCCGGTGAACCAGTTGTTGTAGTTCTAAAATTTGGCATCGGATCACGAGTCTCTGATTCTCTAAATGACTGGTAGGGTTCCAATATAATCACGCTCCTCGGAGTTGAGTCCTTGTAACTTTTGCGTTGGTTTCTTTTGTCTATTTTGTTTTTTTGTGGTTTTATGCTTTTGATGTTCTATTTATTCTTTTGTAGAGAAATTTGTTGATCAACAATTGGTGTCTGCGACTATTCTCAATAACTCTGTTATGAAAGATGTTGAAATAGTAGAAGATCGAGCTATGAAGGCAGTGGGGAAAAGTCAAAAGGATCTAGTCGAACTCACTTTTGATGGTAATATTGGGTATTCCTCTGTTTATGTAAACACCTTATATTTCTTGATTGTTGTCCTATGTTTTCAGGTGGATGAGTTATCGTGGAACTAAATGAGGATAGGGATAAAATCATGGACACATAATTCGTTGTCTTTGAAGGGTTATTCTTAGAGGAGGAACCAACGACCACCGAGAATATGACATTGGTGTAAGGAGCTAGAAACACCTTGTTGGCTTTCTCTGATGTTAATCTCCTAAATTACATAAATCCGTTGAGGGAATAGTTGCTTTCAACTTGCCAGGATTTGGAGAAGACTATTAGAACCTCGCGCATGTTCTAGAGGAACTTGTAGAAGTTCGAGACGAGCTATTGATCATAAAAGATATGATGATGCATCTTGAATACATGTCACTCAATGTATTAAGTCACGTCATGTTCTTGGAAGACGACTTGCAGAAGGCTAATGATCATGATCTTTCTTCGGAGAATAAATTGGCAAAATATTATACAAAGATCTAGGAGAACCGTAGAGAGTTAGAAGAAATAAAATGAACGTTGATGCTTCTTTGTTAGTGAGTTTAATGACCCAAATTTGGAGAGTTTATTGCAAGAGGTCTATTGGTCATGAAAATACTTATGTAGTCTGGGAAGATTGGTCTGAATGATATAAAGAATTAGGATTTTGGTCTATTTTATGAAAAACCGTGATTGTATTTTTGTTTAACTTTCCTGCATTGCAACATTTGATGCATAATTTTTTTGAAATTTCTTCTTTTTTTTCTGAAAGATAGCCCGTATAATCTTCGATGCTGAGGTATGGACAGAACACCCTTGTGATGTTGATTTATTCATTGCGAAGTGACTTCCTGATTTTTAAATATTTTGCTGACCCGTTACACCATTTTGCTTTTGGAACATATTTTCATTTTTTCCCTCTCATTTTTATAAGGGTTTAAACGACTTGAATTTATCATTCTTTCTCAATTTCTTCTTTTCTTTAGCATATTTGAGTTGTGCCCTAGCGTTCTCGATCTTCTTGCAATTTTTCTCTTTGCAACCATAGCAAACTTAGGAGATTTAGGCTGGATGCGGATATGGTCGGCACCGTTATGGAGAACAGTAGCAAAATTTTTCTTTCTTTGTACATTTATGAGGATATTTGATAACTAAGGAAAAACTCTCGCCAAAGTACAGAGAGATTGTATCTTCTATGATTCCTACATTTTTTGGCTACCTTGCGAGGATGAGGCTCCAAACATGGTACTCCCATACGAGATGTGTTGTTGCCAAGATCAAGTTTCGTCTTGGCCTTTTTTTCCTATATGTGAAGAACTAGTAGATGTCTTAAATTTCTTCAGATTACTTTCTACACAAATTCAACCAAACTCGATAGCCTCGGTTATTTTGTATTTTAGACACCAAAATTATGCTGGTCATTGAACGTTTTTTACAATTTGTCGCGGCCTAAGACGTTCAAGGATTGTTTTCTCCCTTGAAGTTGATAATGCTGAATTTATATAACAAGGTTTTCTATAGGAAGAAGTTTTGTTTTGTTCGTTGCAAAAGTGCTTGAATGATTCCCACAACCCCTCGACCATTTATTGGGTGAGGGTGCCGACAATCATGGAGCTTACTCCCAAGGAACAACGGAGTTACACCTTATTAAACGGCGAGAAACTCGATGTTGATTTCTTCAATACATGAAGACAACTTTGTCAAGTGCATGCTAATCTTACTCACATGAAGTTATTTTCTGAACCCGCAGGCACTTCCCTACTACCGTTTAGGCCTCCAATTTCTGCAGGCGTCTCCATGGTGCCATCTTGAAAATCTTGTGTTGGAAGGCCACCAAATCCCCTCCTCATAGCTAGGGCTGTAAACAAGCTGAGCTTAAGCGAGCCCGGGCTTGACTTGTGTTCGACTTGTTTGAAATTGCTCATGTTCGAAGTCAACTCGTGTTCGAAATTGGCTTGTTAAAATTCAATTATAATTTAAACTTAAAAAATTTGTTCATGTTCGCTCGTTTACTTAACAAAAGAGCCGAACATGAACTACATAACGGGTCAAACATGAGTTGTTCGCGAACAACGAGCTTTTTTCACAAACCTACTCACAACTAGAATTTGGATTAGTGTAGGTGTGGATTGTGATCAAGTCATAAAAGCTTGAATTAATATTCAAATCCGCGATTTTGTTATACATATTTGAGATTTTACTTCCCAGATTTGTGATTCTGCTTCTTGGATCTCCAATCTGAGTGAAAACCGTAGATGCTTGAGACCACTTTGTCTTTCTAGTTAAAATCTCCGATTATGCTTGATAGATCTGCTTCCCAAATCTCTGATTCCAGGACCCTATTATTGGAAATCTCCAACTCTCCAATTTGCATTTGAGATTGAAAAAATCAATCGTCAATGCCTCTCATGGATTCCACTGGAGAGAGAAAATCGAATGATGCGGTTTCAATTATGACTTCCTCTAGAAAGAGAAAGTAGGGATTGCCGATCTGAGATCATTATCTATCACCGACACAGTTTCTGCTATTGTGAGAATCTGCCTATTGCTAAGGTAGGATTGTTGTTAGTGAGAAAGTGCCTATGGTCGACATAGGTTTTATTCCCGGAAGGGAAACTGTCTGTCACCAACACATGATTTTATTCCTCAATTTGTGCTTTACGTTCTTAAAATTCAATGTAATTATTGTCTATCAATAAACTTCCTCGTGATATGAATTTAATTACTAAATTCTACATTAGTTTGTTTGAATTTCAGTTGTTGGACCCAAGGAAGATGATTGACAATGCTGATATGTATCACGGACTCTATCTGCTCGCTAAATGACAATCAAATCACGCACGATTCTTTCAGTCAAGCCTTGTACCTGAGTATATTTCTCATGAGAGTCAAATTACGTTATGATATTTTCGTCTTAGGCATCCTAACTTCTATGATATTGAAAAATTATATCCCCATTTATTTATTAATAAAAAGCTTAGTTTATATCATTCTGAAACTTGTCAACTTACTAAACATACTCTACAAGGGTATCCAAGCCTGAAATACAAATCAACATATCATTTCTCATGGGTCATAGTGATATTTGAGGGTCCTCAAAAATAAGAAAATACAAATGGGGCTAGGTGATTTGTCATCCTCATTGATGACCACATCTTAATCACTTGAATCTTTCTCATGAAAGAAAAATCCTAAACTGCCAACATATTTGAAACTTTACCCAACATGATTCTCACTCAATTTTAGATCAAAATTTAAATTTTTAAAACTGATAATGCAAAAGACTACTACAACTTCACTCTTAGCCTTTTTCTGTCGAGAAATAACATCATTCACTTAAGCTTTTGTGTTGACACACTCGAGCAAAATGACGTGGTTGAGAGAAAACAAACATATCCTTAAAGTGATATGATCAATTATATTCACTAATAATCTACCCAAACACTTCTGAGTTGATGCAAATCTCACATCCATCATCTCATAAATAGGATGCTCAACAGAATGCTAAACTTTAACAAACCTCTTAACACCATCATAAAATCGTACCCACTGATTCAATCTATCACCTCTAACCTACCATTGTAATTTTTGGTTGCATCATTTTTTTCATCTACATCAATCTAATAAAACAAAACGTGATCACAAATCAATCAAATGCATCTTTGTGGGCTACTTTTAAAAAAAAAAAGAGGTATAAATACTACTCTCCAATAATACAAAAATTTTACAGCACTATAAATGTCACCTTCTTTGAAAAGCAATAGTATTATCTCAAATTTAACATTTAGGGAGGGAGTTGGAGAAAATATCAGATTTAGGATAACATTTTGTAACCTCGAACTCACCTCCCTTATATCTTTGATGAACCCACTCTTGTTCTTACTATCACAAATTAACTTGAAAATGAATTATTACTCCATTAAATCCTCTGACAACTCTTACCATGAACCAAGTATTCCGTGTGTACACCAGACAAAAAAATCCAGTAAGCATGTAAGGGATAATATGCAAATTCAGGAATGCAAATCATCAAAACCAGCTCCACACACTCTAAATATTCATACAAAGGTTGGATCAACATATTATAAATACAGAGAGAAAGAAGGGGCACAAGAATGTACATAATACATGTTAAAAGAATTTGTGACATTGAAAATTATTATCTTACAATTTTTTTGTTTAGAAAATGGATAGTGTGGGTCACAAGTTAAATCCAAAAGGTTTTTTTAACTCTTGTTTTGAAACATGCTGTGGAAGAAGAGATTCTTGCCCTTGAAAAGAATTTACATGGGTTATACCAACTCTGCTTTATGGGAAAATGACTGTAGGGTTCAAATGGAGATTCACTGTTAAATACAAAGCAAATGAGAGTATAGAAAGGTTCAATGCTAGAATTATAGCAAAAAGGTTCACCGAGTCTATGAGATCGACTACTAAGAGACATTTGCATCAGTGGCGAAACTCAACACAATAAAAGTATTAATGTCATTCGCTATAAATCAAGATTAGCTTTTACATCAGTTAAATGTTAAAAATGTTTTTTTTAATGAGAATCTTGATGAAGAGCTATATATAGAGATACCTTCAAGATTAAAAAAATAACACAAATAATCAGTTGGTGTGCAAACTAAAAAAATCATTGTATGGGTTGAAACAATCTCTCAGGAGCATGGTTTGAAAGATTCGTCAAGACTATTCATGCCAAGAGGTACTATCAATGTCAGGTTGATCACATTTTGTTTGTGACGACCATACTTATTGTATATGTGGATGATATTATTTTTATAGGCAATGACGTGGGGGAACTTGAAAGAATCAAAAGAATATTGACTTGTGCTTTTGAGATCAAAGATCTTGAGACTTTAAGCATTTCTTAGGAGTAGTAGTTAGATCAAAAGAAGACATTATCATATCTCAGAAAAAATATATCCTTGACCTATTGAAGTAGACAAAAAATTTTAGAGTGTAAAACAACATATACTTCGATGGATCCAAATGGACGAGCATCAAAAGGAGATGATAGCAACCTAGTTGAAAAAGAGGTATCAAAGACTTGTCAGGAAACTTATTTATCATACAAGACTTGATATTGCTTTTTCTACGGGTATAGTGAGCCAACATGTGACTGATCCAAATGAAGACCATTTAGAAGCGGTCTTTTGAAATTTGAGGTATCATTTAAGGATTACTGCATGACATGAATCGATATTCAAGAATTTTGAGAATAGTGACACTTAGATCTACACTGATGCTAGTTGGGTAGGAGAACTACTGATAGAAGATATATCATGGGCTACTATTCACTTTTAAGGAGTAACTTTGTTACTTTGAGAAGTACAACAACAACAACTACTACAAAACCTTTATCCCACTAAGTGGAGTCGGCTACATGAATACTTTTTCTCTATTGTGTCCTATTTAGTTTCATATTTTCATATAATTCTAATAATATATGATCATTCTTTATATAATATGCCCCAGTCATCCTAGGTCCACCTCTGCCTTTCTTAACATAGGTCGAATCTAAAACTTCTACTCTTCTTATCGGATCATCAAATGATCGACGTTTAATGTGACCAAACAATCTAAGACGACTCTCTCTAATTTTGTCTGTCACTGGAGTTACTTTGAGAAGTAAAAGAAACAAAATTTTGTGGCAAGAAACACTGCAGAATCTGAATATCATGCTCTATCCCTCAGAATTTGTGAAAGGATATGGCTAAAGAAACTACTAGTGGAACTTCATATGGAGAACCAAAAACACTATTAAGATGTTCGGTGATCGTCAATCATTCATCAATATTTCAAAGAATCTGGTACACTGTAATCAAAACTAACATATAGAGATTGACTAAAGCTAAGCTATATCGCAACTCAATATCAGATTGCTGATATTATTATCAAGACTAACTCTCGGCATCACTTTAGTGACATAATCAACAAGTTTGGGATGTATGACATATATAACCTAAATTAAGGGGGAATGTTCATATGTATATCCAATTTAGGAAATTGCATTCAATTATTACATTTGAGGGGGAGATATTGTTCTTCCTTAATTATCCATTATTGTGTTTTTATTTATCTCTTTTTTTACCATGATTTGAATTTTCTTCTAATTGAATAAGCATTAGGCTGAGTTGTATATATATATATATATATATATATATATATTAGAAAAGCTCAATAGCTGATTTTATTGAAATAGAAAAGATACATAAAGGTTATATGAGAGGGCCCAATAGAGACATCCTACCCATATAATACCAAGTACAATAATACCCCAACAAAAAGTTACAGAAGACTCAAAAAATTAAAACATGCAGAAATTAAAAGCTAGGGACGAGCCAGTTTAGTCCTGCCTCTTCCTCTAGTTTTAGGAGTGAAGCCAAATAACAAATTTTGAAGTGTAGTGTCATTGCCAGAAGTAACCAATGTATCATCCATTAAATTTTCAAGTTGGAGTGTTTCCTCAGCCCTTTCTTCCGCCAAGAAGTGTAAACCTGTCATTATTAATCAGAAGACTGACTCGTGTGATCATCAGTCTGATTTAGAACCACAGTAGAAGGAAAGGCAGTCGTTGTCATAGCGATAAGTTCCAGTGTATGTGAAGTGTGAATTGTCACCCTTGCACCAGATATTTCCTGAATAGAGACATTATCCGTTGTAGTATGGTCAGGAGAAGGGTTCCCAATGGCAGACACCAACTCATGCCTTGTAGTGATTCCCTCCTCAGGTTGGTTGTCATCCGGTTTGTTAGAAACACGTTCAGGCACGTGGGGTGCACTAATAACATGTTCCTGCTTTTGACTATTGGTTCTCAATTGTGGGTGCAATCTGAAACATTTCTCCTGCAGGTGTCCAAATATCTTGCAGTGCTTGCAGTAGTATGGTTTTTGTTTCATAATGATTTTTTTTTCAATAACCATTGTGAGCAGAGCCAAGCCAGACTTCTTTTAACTTCTGGTAGTGTAATATCTATTTCAATCAAAATCCTTGCAATAGAGGATCTTGAGAAATGAACTGTGAGTAAATCTACCTGTAAATGTTTTCCAAGAATAGTCCCAATTGCATATAAAAAAGGTAGATCAAAAAATTTAAGTTTGAGTTCAGGTAATGAGAATTAGATAGGTGTAATTGGAGGTTTTTGACCGGGATCAAAATCAGGGGTCTATTTGAGCAATTTCATATGTTTGCCCTCGATTGTGATGAATTTCTTTGAGAAAATCCTTTGTAGTTTTCTGCTATACTCAGTTGTATCATAACATGTCTTCCATCGAAATGACCCACATGTATATATATATATATATATATATATATATATATATATATATATATATATATATAATTTTTTTAATGAGAAAATTAAAGAGTTTATTCCTCAAAAAAATCTATGATAATCAATAATAATAAATGTCATTATAAGGTTTAGCAAAAAAATTGGTAACACTGATCGTGACTCCTTTCATGGCTTATAAATAGGGAGGATCAGTGACTTGTGAGTAATGCTCAAGTGAAAAATGGTTAGAATGCTCTTTCTGAGTGAAGAAAGGCAGATAGATGAAGATGGTGCAATCAGAGGAGTTTATCATAAGAAGGGAAGTAAACTATCCTCGTCAATCCCGATGAGCATGATATTAGTCATTTTGTTCGTTGTATTTGAACTCGGGACCCTTTTGCTAACTAAATCCGAACATTGGGTTGTTCAAATTTAGAAGGCCTAAGACTCCCAATTGGTCATCACAAGACTCTTTCTTGGTTGATGATAGATGTTTATGAAATTCACATGCGGATCCCTCTATCGAGCAAGAACTAAGCCATTGACTTTGGGTCCTACCGACGCCTCACTCCGTATGTTTATATTTGGAGCATTCAATGAGCTTAGCTTTGCCACTAATGAAACACTCATGAAAAGTAGGTTTGCAGCATGAGTGTTTTTAGCTTTTTCCAGCCCTTTGAGTTGGTAATCAGGAGTTCTTGTGATAAATCTATGGTAAGAGGAGTTAAATTACTACTGTTGCAAGAACTTCTGACTTCCCGGAGGATTGAAAAGGTTTCATGAAAAAATAATGAGCGCGTACTTTGTATTTTTTACCTTTTCGATGTATGGTGGTTCACATATAAATTCAAATCAAATTGTACCTAATGAGAGGTTTGATGGAGAAGTACAGAGAGAATAAGATGGATCTACAGATGATTTTTATTGATTTAGAAAAAGCTTACGAATAAAGTTACAAGAGAAGTCTTTTGGAGAGTTCTAGAGACAAAAGATGCTAATATGACTTATATTCAAGTCAATAACGATATACATACTAGAGTTGTTAAGTATGTGGGAACTCATGGCAAATCTATGCTTAAGAAGCTTAGTTTGTTAAGTATGTGGGAACTCGTTATTTCTTTAACTAATGCTTTCTTTCGCTGCATAGGGTAGGAGTTAAAGGCAATATGAGTATCTTTTGTTGTTGGATGTTCTCTTGTGGGCAATGAATATATCTTTTAAAGATTTTTACTTGAGAAATAAAGTTTGTTGTCTCTTACTACTTTCTAAAAAGTAAATAATAATACTCAAGGTATATATCGATCTTTTTTTTATGGATTTTTTATTCACCTTTAGGTCTTACTTCTTGGGGGGCTCCCAAGCTACTCCTATAATATTTTTATCACTGTTTGGGGTCTCCAACCTTCTCGAGAAGACAATCGATTATCCCTCAGCAAATTTTTTTTATTTTTAGGATATAACAAGTTAGTCATAATTAATATCTTTAAGCAGATTAAAAAGATATATTATATTTTAGTTGAATATTTATGCTTTTAGATGAGTAAATGAGATCCCTTGAAGTACCTTGTTTTCATTTTTCTTATGCACATCAATTGTTATTTACACAAGTGTGGTCGCATCACCACATTTTTGGGATAAAAGATTTTGAATCATCCTTGCTCCATGTCCTGGTGACTTCTTTACCAAGATATATAATTAGCTTATATGCGTCTGAGCCAACTTGCCTTTGATGATGTCATGCCCCATCCATGAAGGACTAAGTTGACCAATTGCTCGATTGAGAGTTGTGGCGTGAAAATTTTTAAGACTAAGTCGTGTGCCCTGAATCGATGTTCCTTGACTTGCAAATTGTAATATTTAGAGGTCCCTTTTTTGACTTCTATTTGTTGTAGTGCAGATTGATCGCGAAGCTCTTCTAAGAGATCCAACGAGTAGTTTAGCCTCTCATCATCGTGCCATCTCCATTCATTCAACTCTTGCTCCTCGAATCTAGAGGCGGTGAGGGCTTGTTGAGTGCTTGTCATATTCTACTTGGGGTACCGCTTCGAGCCAAATTGGTTCTCTTCTCTCAAAATGTGCTCAATTAAAAAATATTTAAGCTTTCTAATTTCATCTTTATTTTTTAATAGATAGTTTTGCAGGATATAATCTCGTACTTTGAATAACTCATTTATTTGGTTAACTATCGATTGCAAGTTTGATTTAACAAGTTATTTCATTGAAAGGCTTAGCTTGACAATCAGTGTTTCATACTCTGCTTGAGTGTTGATGGCATCGAAATCGAGTAAAGATCGAATGATGAGATATAAATCTTTGTGGGCCTTGTAGGACCATACCTTCTCTTTTTTATAGGGTTCTCGAGACTTCATCTATGTAAAGTGTCTAGAGTTCATCTGCGATGTTGGTTTCATCTTGGATTAGCCCTTTTGAGAAAATAATTAGGAAGTCAGCGACCGCCAGGGCTTTGATCGCTGTCCTTGGAATGTAAGAGATGTTGAACTCCCTCAGTTATACGATCATTTTAGTAATTTTTCAAAATAGTCGGGCTCGACAACACTGATTTGAGTGGATGATCTGTGATCACATTCACAGTGTGTGCTTGAAAGTAAGGGTGTAATTTATTTATTAGGATGGTAAGAACCAATGCCAGTTTCTCCATGATTACGTATCTCGATTTTGCTCCTCATAAAACTTTGCTCACATAATAAGTTGGAACTTGCTTCTTATTCTCCTCATGGATCGCCAACTGATTCTTTCCCTACTCCGAGGTAAATGAACAATTCTTTCCCTGATTTTGGACTTTACAATAGATGAGGTGAAGCCAGTTGTTCCTTCAATTGTTTAAATGTGAGGTCACGTTCTTCCGTCCAATTAAACTAGGTAGACTGAATGATTTTAAAAAAAGGATGAGAAACGACCACCAGACTTTGAGAGGTACTTCCTAATCCCGCAATGCTGCTAGTCAGTGTTTGCAACCCCTTTAAATTCATGGTGGCAGACATGTTTAGGATAACTTGAATATTTTAAGGATTTGCCTTAATCCCTTCAAACGTGAGTATCCTAGGGATTTTTTTTTAACTTACTTTAAAAGTATAATTGAAGGGATTAAGTTTTAAATTGAATCATCTCAAGGTGTGAAAAGTTTCTCTTAGATCTGCAATATGTTCTTCGAATGATTGATTTTTTACGAGTACATCATTAATATACATTTCAATTTTTTTTTTTCTTTTTTGATTTTGAAATACAATATTCATAAGTCGTTGGTAAGTCGCCCTAATATTTTTTAAGCCAAAATGCATTATGTTGTTGCAAAAAAACTCCCTGTCTAGTTATAAAAATAATTTTTTCAGTGTCTGCGGTATGCATTTTTATTTAATGATATCTGAGAAGACATCTATGAAGCTCATAATTATATGATCTATCTTTGAATCTGCCAAGGCGACGATCCATGGTAGGAGATAACTGTCTTTGGGTCAACCACATTAGGTTGGTGAAATTCAATTATATCCTCCAATTGTTGTTTGCTTTGCGGACCAACACCATGTTTGCTAGCCAATCCAGATACTGAACTTCATCTAAGAGCTTTTGAATTTTCTGTTGGATAAGTTCAGGCAAAGTAGTGGCCGCTACTCACATTTTTTGCTTGATGGGTCTGACGTTGGGGTTGAGGTTGAGCCGATGACAAACAATGTCGATATCAACTATATGCATCTTGTTCACAGTCCAAAAAGATGCATCGTGGTGATATCTCAAAGTTACGGTCAACTGCACCTTGTGCTCTTGACTTAGGTTGGAGCTGATTTGAAAGGTTTGCTCGCATTCTCCTTCAAAGATATACATTTGTTCAGTGGCATCAGTGGCTTCCAGATTGATTCCTTTATGGGCATCGAGCTCGAGGGGATTCCCTTGCACGTTCCCAATTGCTTACAATCAACACATTTGATATTGGAACAACTCCCTCCGAACGATGACGATTTCTCCTCTTCCTGGAAATTTGACAACTACATGACAGATGAAATTTACTGCCTTGAATACATTGAGGATTGGTTTGTCAAAGATAGTGTTGTAAGTGGTTGGAGCGCCCACCACTAGGTAATCTTCTATGGATGTGTATTGGTTATCTGCTTATCCCCAAGTTATTGACAGGGAGATGACTGTGCATATCTTTTTTTCTCTCTCCTGAGAACCTGTAGAGAGTTCCTAAAGTAGGAGTGAGTTGAGCGTTCGTCATATTCATCTTTTGAAATACTTTCTCGAAAAGGATGTTAAAAAAGCTCCCAGTATCCACCAAAATACATATGATTTGATGATTGTAAATTACTACAGTAATGACTATAACATTGTTAAAAGGGTTATAGCCCTCGGGTAAGTTGAATCTCTTGAAGGTTATTGACAGTTGATTGCAAATGGTAGCTCTAGTCGGGCTCTCAGCATAAATGTCTCCTACTTTCATCCACTTCAAACTTGAACGTCTTGTGGCTTCAGTTCCGTCCCCATCGAAGATGGCGGGTGCGACACCGATGATATGCACGATTGTGGTGGGAACTAGTTCATCAGAAACGGTTTTGATTGGCTCCTTTTCTTGCCTTTGAGTATGAACTTCCCGCGCAATGAATTCTTTCAGCTTCCCTGCTCGGATTAATTCTTCGATCAAATTTTGGAGGTGAAGGCATTTCTCATTATCATGCCCATGCTCACGATGATGGGCACAATATTTGTTGGCATCTCGTTTGAAGCTCCCAACATTCATAATTGGAGACATCTTGAAAATTTTTTTGTTCTGAATGTCCTCTATAATTTTGACCATGGATACTCTCAGGGTGATTTCCAACATGGAGAGTTAGGGTACCCCTTGTCTCCTTTCTGGCTTTTTACAATAAGTCTTCAATCGGACTACTTCGGTCGTTGCTGAGGTCGAGATTATCTCTTGGGGACATCTGATCACTTTGCTTGCTTGAATCTGCATCTAGGTCCCTAATGTTCTTGAGAATATCTTTTACGAAGTTTTTCCTCCGATCTTTCCATGCCAGAGGGGTTCGACAAACAATTATATTCTTCGACAGCGATGTGATCATTAGCTAATTCCAAGAGTTCGGCTAAAGCTTTTGGCTTTTACAAACCAATTGCGTATTAGAATTGGCTTTCATGTAGGCCTTGCGCGAGTGCCGTATGACCAACAAATGACTCAAGATTTCTAATGTCAAGCATCTCACGTTGGAATATGCTAATAAAGCCCAACAAACTTTTGAATGGAGCTTCTCAGATTCTTAGCAAAGCTTAAGAGCTTTTTTATGGCTTTTGAGCGCTGACAAAATTGAGCTATGGATATCTGTTCGATTTCGTCGAAAGAAGTAATAACACTTATTGACAAGTTGATGAACTAGTGCAAAGTCGACTCCTTGAGCGTTGTGAGGAATAAACATCACTTAAAGGTGTCTTTTACTCGTAACAGGAAGACTGTTGATTCGAAAGAAGCTTCATCATCGATAGGATTAGTTCTTCCTTTCTAAGAGTCGAGAGAAAGGATTTTGAACCTCCTAGGTGTTCTGCTTCAGTGATTTCTTGGAAAAATGCATTCTCTAGTAATCTTCTCTTTCCTCATCATCTTCCTCTTTCCTCATCTTTTGAGGAATTCAACATTCATTCTTCTTGAATAGGTGGCACATCATCACTATATTCATCATCTTCTTCTAATGTCGGATCTAGGTCTCTCCTTGTTCTTACTCGGGTTGCCTCTTCTCTAGGTGGTTAGTCCCTTTATTGTTCTTGCCTTTGCGCCACTGAACCTGAAAATCATGTATGACTTCTTAAACGGTTTCTAGAATGGGTTATGAACTCCTCTTGTCTTCTTCTATCCTCTTATTCATTTGTTCTCTGAGTTCATTCACTTGCTACATCACGAATTCTCCGGCACAATCCATTATTATTCTTCATTTCTCCTTGAAATAATAAATCTTCTCATTTGATCTTATTAATGAGTTTTACACTCACCGTACCTTTTAAAATGTTGATTCCTTTTGTGATGTGATATCTCTAATAATTCACGGACTTATACAATCCGGGAGGGACATTGAGAAAGAAGTTTGAAGAAGCTGATAGATTTTTAGAAAGAGACATAGTAAGAGAGTTTTTTTAAGGGTCCAAAATTGATAAATATATCCCCCTTTCATTTTTTCTTCTTATTTAAAGCCAAGGAGCCTATGTACCGACAGAGGAGTTTAAATAATAAATCATAAAATTAGGTTATAGGTTGGATTGTACGGAGCCTCATGAGACTCGTTTTCGACAAGATTGTTAATATGAGTTCTCATATTGTTAATAAATGACGATATGTATGCTGACAGACTAGAGTTGTCTTCCTTCTATCTTGAAGAACTGCTCGTTGAGCTCGGTTGCGTGGCCAGATGGTTGTCAATGAGTTTGGCGGGAAGGTTCAACCTGCTCGTGTGAATTTGGAATAAGAATTGGGTAGTGTGAGCCAGTTAAAGAACTTGTTAACCCATGAGGCCCATTTAATATTTGGGCTTTCTTGTTACTCAAAGGAACTCATTTTTGGATATATAAGTTGATTTAGAAAATGCTCTGAAAAAAAATATATATTTTGGAAAACATTTGGACTCGATTGCAATCCCATTTATATGTGTTTTCTCTATCGAAAGCTTTATTATAATCATTTGAAATTGCAATTCATAGGAGAAGTGGATGGATCAAATATTCTCAAGAGCTCATAGGCTTAGTACCTTATCCTTAATCTCGGCTTGGTCTTACTTTTGTGGAGACATGACTTGTAAATTTGTGACATTGCAGAAATATTCAATTTGTGAGATCTTATATACATATACATGCACAAAGACAGTGAGTGAGAACACAAATCCTAGTAATTTCAATGATTTTCAAGGTCATATTGACATAAGCTTTTTCATTAAATTTTTGTTTTTTGGTTTGAAATAAAACTTATGATGTAATCCAAAATTACCGAGCTTTATTTTTTTCCAGATTTCAAAAAGTCCAAATAAATCTCCAGATCTATTTTATGTGATCAATTTGGTCTCAGATTATCTTCCTTAAGTTAGCCTCTAATTATACAAAATTGATCTAAAACGGTCTCCCATAGAATGGAGTGTAAATGAGTGCACAGATAGAGTTGTTTGATGATTAAATTAGTTGATTAAAAAATTCTGTGTGGAGAAAAAGGGAAAAGAAAAAAAAACTAGTAGTTGGGAAAAATTATGACCCAATTATAACCTCATTAATCTGGATTTCCTCCAAAGAAGCTCCATTATAATCAGTCGGAAACTGTGCAACTGCTTTACATCTTGCAATTCACAGGACAATTGTATGACTCCAGTATTCTCAAAGAATATAATTTTAATGCATTTAAATGCAACTGGAATGAATTTACCTGTTTATAATATTCATCCCAGCTTTCAGATATTTATCCCCTGAACCTTGAATTCACACTTATGATTCATGGAAATGGCAATTTCAGATATTGCAATTTCACTTATTCATTGCTGAATCTGCACCTTCCATTTACAGATACACCCCCGGCGAGTTCCCTTTACCCCCAGAATCCCAATCTGCAGACCTGTACAAGATGGCATCAGAAACACTAAAAAATGCCGGCTACGAGCACTACGAGATCAGCAGCTACTGCAAGCCCGGGCATGAGTGCAGGCACAACCTCACCTACTGGCAGAACCAAGCTTTCTACGGCTTTGGCCTGAGCTCAGCAAGCTACATTAATGGAGTCCGGTTCTCAAGACCCAGAAAACTGAAAGAGTATGAAGTGTTCGTCAACGAGCTGGAAGCCGGAAGCGTGTCAGCGAACGGCAACACCACCATTGTCAGGGACAAGGAAATGGCCATGGATTTGGTGATGCTTTCTTTGAGGACTGCAAGAGGATTGGATGTTAAAGAGTTTGAAAAGTGCTTTGGGGAGTCAGTGGTGCTGTCTCTGTGCAGGGCGTGGAGGCCGCATGTGGAGAGTGGGCATGTGGTCGCCATGGATGGGGATAGGAAAGCTTTCTCCTTTGAGGGATTCAATTTGGAGTTGAATGGTGGTGGCGGGTTGGGGAGGAGAATTGCCTTTTTCAGGCTAAGTGATCCAGAAGGTTTTCTGTTGTCAAATGAGCTGATAGCCGTTGCCTTTAGTGTTTTGTCTCCCTAAGGAGGAAGGAGAAATTATTCAATACGCAGCACTTACGCACCTCTGCGTGCGGACTTCAAGTAATATGCCGCCATGTGAAGGTTAGTGAAATGAAACCATGGAGATTATTGAGGGATTATTGGGATATTATTATGAGGTTATTGTGGGGGGGTTATGTAGGGGCAAAGATTTTTGGGGGGTTATTATGAGGTTATTGCGGAATGTAACCGCGGAGGTTATTAAGAGTGTAACAGTTGATGTTATTGGGAGATTATTGAGAGATTATTGTGGCGCTATTAGAATTAATGCTCCTAATAATCCCCAACAACCCCTAATTACTCTCTCAATAACCTCCGTGGTTCCACTTCAATAATCTCCGCGGGAGGTGGGCCCAATATAGCACACATGACGACATATTACTTGAGGCATCACATAGTGTTGCGTACTTGCTCCGTATGTAATAATTTCTCCTAAGGAAGCTAAAGTTTTTGCCAATAGTAATTTTTACATATGTACCTTCCAATTCCCATGTATTAACATATCCACCACCTAAATTTTAATTCTTACCTGCTGATCACCTAATCTATCCTGAAAATAAAAGCATCAGTTGATCCGTATGTAACAATTAAGATTTAAATGACTGTAAGTTAATACATAAGAATTGGTTGCTACATATGTAAAGGCACCCCCTTTATTTTCAGCTGCAAGTCTCGTTTTATTGTTAATCTGTGCTTTTTAGCTAAATTCCTATACACTGATTTAAGCACTTTTCTATGTAAATAGAAGCGTACATACGTATTAATGATAATTAAATATTTAAAAAAAAATGAAGTATATTTGCTTATTTGGGCACATGCAAGTCGCTCGTAACCTCTTCTCTAACGACCTTCAATAAGCTAGATAACATACTGATGTTAATATTTTAATTTTTGAACGAAGTTTTACGTGCATAACTTATAACTCAATTTTAGAATAATTTTTTAGGTTATATAAAACTATGTATATTTATTTTATAATAATTTTTTTATATGTTAGGTATGCACGTAGTTGCATATGTGCTTTGTAGTCATTTTTTGGGCTAGACACATTTGGTGTTTTAGAGCAAATAGTGTTTCTTAGGTCTTAAAATTTTGATCAAAATTGCTAATCTAACTATACTTGTTATGAACCAATTTTAGATCAATTTTTGTGCAACAAAAAAGTGGCCGCACTTATCTTAAGAATACGACAAAAGTTGGCTAGAAGATTTTAAGGTCCATTTGACATATCAAACAAAATCATATAAGCCAAGCCAACAAATTCAAAGCTAACCGGACCATGAGACAAACAAGAAAATCACTGGACATTCAGATAGAAATAAGATAAAAGAGCACCCGAGCCAACTAATATAAGAACGATGTCTTGATATGTAGCTTACCCTAACTAATGCAAGAACGACGTCTTGATATGTAGCTTTCCCTACAATAGAGTCGATACAAGAGAAGATATAGTTCTATATTATCTCCAACCAACTCATGGATGTCCCAAAGGCTAGTTTAGCTGATCGACCCATATAAACCAAGCTTAGCTGATCAAATTGATCCAGTGGACCCGAAGCCAATTTAGCTTGGCCGACTGAGCAAGAAAGCAGTCGGATGATAAGCTCATACATGTCAAATATAATAAATTTTCTAGTACAAACTCATTTCAAATAGGGGCAAAAATATAATATCATCATTATAACCTCTCTTATAAATCGAGGAAACAATTATATGAAGAAGACACGATTGATCATTGTTCTTCTCTCTCTCTCTCTCTCTCTCTCTCTCTCTCTCTCTCCTTATTTACACTATTCCCTAGTTGTGATTCGTGAACAATTTTGGATTCAACATCGTAAAAGGTGCAGTGAGAGCGACTCATGCCACAAACAAAAAGAGAAGTAGCCCAATGAGAAAAACTTCATAACTGAGACACTAACAACATCGAGATCACCATAAAATTTGTGGCCCAACAAATCCAAGAGTTGAAGGATCAGATGATGGAAGTCATTTGAAGTGTTTGACCTGAGAAAGAAATCAACAACCCTGATATTAATGTTGGTGCCCAGAGTCAGAAGAGTCCCCCTAGCCATGAAGAGGGATGGTGACTATGAGTACTTTGATAATATATTTAGATGTTTGTTATTTTCATTAGTGCCCAAAAACCATAGGCATCAAGGGGTAACATTGCAATTTATTCTCGCTACAACAAATGTACTAGTGACACACTTGCTCTTGCCTCTATTTCCACTAAAGAATCATCATAATGGATCATAGATTCTGGTGCTTCTAATCATGTGACAAGTATTGGTGGAGAGTTCTCTTCATATACTCTTTCAGTAGTACCTGAGAATATACAGACGGTTGATGGTACATCACAACATGTAGTTGTTTAAGGGCACGATAAGATGTAACAATCATATGACTGCCCAATGTTTGCATACTTCTTTTCCGGTAAACTCTTATCCATTAGGGTTATTGTTCTTCAGTTAAAATGCATTTTTTCTTTTGATATTTTTCATGTGATCTTCCAAGGGAAAGGGACGAACCAAACATTTGGGAACGAAGGAATCAAAGTTCTATTATTTTCAGTAATGTCCAAAATCTCAAAACTTTCATGAACATAATTTGAATCATCAATGTTTATCTCATCTGATTTATCTTCCAAATCAATTTCATTTTCATCCTCCGTTTCTCATTGATGTATTTTGACTTATATCTCTCTCTTAAATGACTATTAATTAAATAATCAACAGTATCCATTATGTAATATTTATTATATTTTCTAATAGTTGGATACTCAATCGATTAACACATTAAAAGTGATTTTCTGGTCATTAACTCTCATTTATGCACATCTATCATTGCTCGACTAGTGGCTAGGCAAGGTCAGATCCAACATAGGTGCATCACAACATGATATAGGCAAGCTACAGGGTTGCACAGATACACCATGTTTGATCGCTCCATGCCGTCCACTGTCTACATAAATTTTTTCTCTAGGCGAGAACTACCGATTTCAATGCAATACATTTTAGCATATTTTTGTTTCAATTAAACTTGCAATTATTTTGAGTTACTTAAAATAAGAAATCGAGTAAAAATATATTTCCATCCATCCATCCATCCACTCGATCAAGAAAATTTTTAAAGTCATTCAAATTTTGATTATTTTTAGTTGATCTTTCTTATTAATTAATCCCATCAGCCTAGCTCTTTCAGAGAAAGAACCGTGGGTAACAGAGAGCCAACGACTGGCTTCTGTCTGAAAGAAGAACAAATATTAATTTTAATAAAATATCACATAAAAAACTAAATATATAAATTCAAATTTATTTAAGATAATGTTAATTAATAGCTATTTAAAATTAATTTTATTGTAATTAGTCTGCTCTCCATTCCTCTATTTTTTAAATGTTACTCGTTACCATTATTTATAAAAGAATCAGTCTTAACACTCCAGGTATTAACTCTACTTCGGAGCATGGGAAAGGATTTGGCATTTTAAGCTTTCTGTCACGAACAAAAAGTCCCACATCGGCTAGGAGTAGAGCCAAAAAACAGTATTTAAATCCTGAGCTGTCCACCACCCTTAAGAGCTCTTTTGAGATGTGACAAGTGGTATTAGAGCAGATTACTGTCTGTCATGTGTGTGGACTCTTTATGGTCTAGTGGGACCCTCGGTGGTGCCGATCCGTGACAAGAGCATCACCTGATTAGGTGAAGAAGAATGTCACGAACAAAAAGTCTCACATCGGCTAGGCGTAGAGCCAAAAAGCAGTATTTAAATCTTGGGCTGCCCACCACTCTTAAGAGCTCTTTTGGGAGATGACATTTTGTTAGTTTATTTTATCAAAACAACATGCATTGGTTTTTGCATTGTATACTCTTAACAAAGAAGATCACTTTCTAATAATTTGCTAGGTGTAGGGCCAAAAAGTCTTATATTTGCTACGTGTAGGGCCGCCCACCACCCTTAAGAGCTCTTTTGGGAGATGACATTTCATTAGTTCATTTTATCAAAACAAAATGCATTGGTTTTTGCATTGTATACTCTTAACAAAGATCACTTTCTAATGAAACAGTGGAGAGAAGATGAGAAATCAAGGAAATAAATAGTAAATTATTATCACCATTGAGATATACATAGGTAATATGTATAATAGCTCATGAAACAGTGGAGAAAAGTAAGCTGAGAAATTATAAAAAATAGATTATTATCACCTTTGAGATATCTATAGAAAATATTTATAAGAGGCATTTACATACATCACCCTACTACTGAGTATTTATATTTCTAACACAAACTTCATTTTTTTTACATTAATACCACCCAAATCATTCACAGCACATAAAAATTACACTATTTTTTAAAAGCGAATGCTCCATTTTATGCATAGATAAGGTAACGCATGGGAAAAAAGTTGAAGTTTAGGTGCTACATATGTAATTACATAGGAATTGAGTGGTATGTTTGTAAAACTTCCTATTTATAAATAATCACGATAAAGCACAAAATACCTTTCGTTCGTGGTTATCAACAGATCCTATCAAGTCTTTTTCATATAATACAGTCGAATTGTTCCAATTTTTGCATGTTCACTTGGACTTTTACAGCACGAAAAGTGTCCAAATACTTACAAACCAATCCACTAAACAAGAGAAAGGCTTTATGAAAATCACGTAACTTTACAAAATTGTCCGTGCTTTTTATCACAATCAACCATCCATGGCTAAACTGAAACTGATGCAATCAGCTCTTTGTTCTGCAGAAACAGAACACCGCGTCCATCAGCACTCTTCCAACATTAGAAAACAGTAATTTTTGGAAACAGAACGTTGTTATTTATGGAAAAAGTGCAGAATCCATAACTTGCTACCTTCCCAAATTTGATGCAGGCTATAATTTTTTATTTTCTCAGATTGGTTGCATTATGGAGGATCACGTAATGAAAAATTAAGTCTCAAGTTGAACAAGTATATTTCCCTAGCATCCTTCTATTTTTAAGGCCATTTCATTGTCCTGACGAACCATGGAACGAATGAGTATGTCATTCGAATTCACATGGTTTCTCTTATTTAATAAACTCTGATTTATTGATTGATAAAAATCAAATCTTACATTTGATTATTCAACATGTAAAATCAGAAAAAATAAAGCTAATTCTCATTTATTGATTGATAAAAATCAATTCTCTTCTCAGCTTGCAATTGAATATTCAACATGCAAAATCAGGAAAATTAAAGCTCATTCTTTTCGATTATATGATAGTCACGCTTAAAACTGTTTTGACATGATTCATAATAATGTATGGGGGCATTATACGTGTTATATCACATGTAAATTATATAAACGGCTTATAACATTGATCAATGATTATAGATACATAAAGTTATTTTCCTAGTCAGATGTTTAAAATTTTAACTGCCTTTTAATAATTTACAGTCTATTTCAAGGAGAAGGTTTACATTATTCTTTCCCTTAAGTTTTTTCGCTTCTCCTTTGGATGCACATTCAACAAACTTTAGTGAACGTTATTTTGTTTCTCCATTAAATAGAGTCAATATAACTCATTATTACCTCTTTGCAAGGCATCTAGTGCAATTTTTCTTCTTTTATTTATTGCTAACGATATTATTATTATTGGGACAGATTTGGCTCTAATAGGTTGTTTGCAAAAATATATTCAGGACACACTTCATATAAATGACCTTGGTTCACTTAATTTCTTAGAGTTGGAAATTCATTCTACTCCCATGGCATTTTCCAAAACCAACATAAACATACGAAGGAATTGATTACTTTGTCTAGCCTACAAAATCCTTAGAAATTCTATAAAAATTAAATGCAAAGTATCATAATGAGAAAGGTGTGCTTCTGCTTGATCCCACTATATTTAGATAATTAACAGAAAGTTTAAACAATTTGACAATTACCTAGCCTAATATTAACGTTAAGGTTCAAAAAGTTAATCAAAATCTCAACATTTAGATTTAGTTACTACTTTTCTAGTCATTTGATATATTATTTCGACATCACGATACAGGTTATTCTTTCCAACTAGTTCTTTCACTTCATGTGGCATATAGCTATGCTGATTGTGCTAGGTGCCCCAACAACGAATGACCCGATCATAAACCTGCATATGTTTCTTGGTAATTCTTTAAAAAAAATGAGCGACTTTATATTTTTCATACGTTGTGGTGTCTTATAGGTTGATTCCACAAAGAAAGATTTTAATCGCCTAAACCATAAATGATTAAGTACCAGTTAAAATACATCCAATAGCAGTAGGTAATGAGATGTAGGGCCACCATTCCTCAAATATGAAGAAAATATCAATAAACTACAAGTGGAATTGAGACATTTCCATGATCGTCAAGAAGGTGAAGTAATGCAATTTGAAGACTATTGTGGGAAGGTCATTGATGCCATTGTATGCAGCAAGATAAATCCTCAGCTAGAGGTGGAGATAACAAAACCTGAAGATGGCAATGAAATAATGTAGAAAAGGAGCCAAGGTGATTAAAGACGGTCAATCGGTCCTCCCCTGGAACAACTTGAAGGTAGCATAGAGTTATAGGGAAAGGTTGCGGAGGTAACCAGAGAAGGCTGGATCAATCCTCCATAGAGATGGAGGTAGCATGGGAAGTTGGGGAGGCTAGGAACAAGGGTCAGATAGATCCTCCTGTTGAGTTGGAAATTGCATGAATTAAAAGTATCAAAGGAACAATGCGGGAAAGTTTCTGAACACCGTTAGAGCTATAGCTAGATCAATCCTCCTTAACGGTGGAAATAGCACAACCTAAAGGCTGCAAGCAACATTGAAAGGTTGTTGAAGCCACAAGAGATGGTTAGATCAATCCTTCATTGGAGGAGAACATGAAACAACCTAAAGGCGATAATAGAGTGATGCAAGAAGGCTTTGAAGTCCTATTAGAGGTAGCAAGATTGGTCCTAACTTCGAGGAGGAATGACATGACCTAAAGGTGACAACAGCGTGATACAAGGTCATGGAGGCTAGTAAAGAAAGTCCGATCAATCATATATAAGAGATGGAGCGAAGAGAACTCAAAGATATTAATATTACATAATGAGTAAGACTCTTTACCTGAGAAAATTTTAAAGGGCCAAACAATCCATATATCTTTAGGCAACCTAAGGCAAACGAGATAGTCTGTATTCTTCCCGGAGAGAGCAAACGAGTGACGGAAAGTAGATGAGTGTAAACAATAAAAACTAGTTCTCTATTAGAGAGGAACAACATGGCTTGAAGAGGTTGGTGCTCAAAGAGTGGACAAATGGATCGAGTCTTAAATCTGAGATACTAGCTTAGGGGAAGATGATGAAACATTAGATCAATTGGTTTGTAATGAACTGGGCAGCCAACGAGAGAGTGGGAACCAAACATCTCTATGAGTGAAAAAGGAAGAAGAAGAAGACTATTGAAACTGAGAAACTCACTCATTTGGAAACAGTAGCCTATGTCCATGGCACAAAAAAAATGGAGAATTCCACTATGAACGAAGCAAAAAATACACTATATGAGGAAGGTCCACTTCATCGTAATGGGTAGAGCTGATAAAGGTAAGGAGAGGGAGGAGGAGAAGCATCCATTATATAGGTTCAATCTTGATAGCCGCATGATCGCCTAATGTTTCTTTTTTCTATTACATAAATTTATAGGGGGAACAAGATTACTATTGGCTAACCAAAAGGAGTCGCTATAACCACCAAAGAGATGAAGGGGTGTCGCCATCCTTTAATGAGCAATTACTTATGGGACACGTGTTATCTCTTGGTTGGCAGTGGACATATCAAACATAGGAAGGCAAAAATGCAAGCAACTATATGTCAGAGTTCATGTTGACGGTAGTCAAACAAAGTTTCATCGAGTTAATAGAGAAAAGAGATCCACGGTTTTACAAACACAATTTCACATGCACATGATATCATGTTATTCAACTTCACAACAAATATTAGCTCTAATGCGGTAAACGGGAAGAAGTTTGATATGCCAACAATTTCTAATAGAAAGCTCTGGTGTGGGTGATTCTAAACCATGCTAGTCTAAGCGAATTGAAGAGACTCACTGGTAAAATACTAAGAAAAGATAGTTGGTAAAGTCGTCACCACACAAGAAGTAACTAATGAGAGATCAACTAATTAAAATAATAAAATTAGTGAAACGATTGATGAAGGATCAAGTGGTTGAGCTAGCTGAAAAAAAATAGAAAAATGTTGCTAACCAAGAGGTCACCATTTACATCTCTTTGCGGCGGAAAAAAAGCCGATGATAAGCTCGGAAGGAGATAGACAATAGCAGCAACTTTGACAAAGAGGGAGGTCAACCTCTTTGTGAGCCCTATGAGCTTCGTGACTCGTCAACTTTGATTTTAATGATAACAAATGTGATTGGATGTTGTATTTTGTTAGGTAAGTATTTTGGACAAACCAATTCAGAAAAATCAAGACAAATAAAATTGTGTTCAATATACTTTCTCAAAATTAATCTTAAAATAAACTTATGAATTAAATTAATTTGCAAAAAAATATTCTATGCATATTCAAATTTACAAAATAAAAA